>JAWNPR010000044.1:0-24978 GCA_035047405.1 Drosophila stalkeri | reverse complement strand
ATACATTATAAACTACAAAAATAAACCAACCTTGTATCCAGCGATGTCCACTACGTGTACCTGCAACAAAATAAAATTCAAATTGACAGATGAATGGTTGGAATACATTATGTATGGCGGCTGGAATGACATGCAGATGCAAGGGTGACGACGGGATGCAGCAGCCTGATGACCCGGATGACCTGAAAGGGGAGAAGGAGACAAGTAAATGAATGTTATAAGAATTTTATATTGTTGTTTAGAAGAATTATTGTTAATTGTAGGATTGTTATTGATTGTTAATTATATTAATTGTCACTTAGCCTAGTGTGGTATGATGCAGCGTAGATTCGATTTTGACTTGTGATGCCACCCCGATCGCAGAGTCTCATACACAATACATCGATAGCCTACAAACTATCGATGTGAAACAATGTTAAGGTCCAATCTACGCTGTAAACCATCGATATCAAAGTGCCTTAACAGTGGCAGCCAAGGTTACAATTCAAAGAAGGTTGCTATAAAAATGTAATAGATTTGAATTTTTGAATGTACAATAACAAAAACAGGTACCATGTTAGCACAATATAGCACATATCATCGAGTGTTGTGCATGAGTGCGGGTGTTTGCAAGTTTGCTCTCACTCTCCCTCACTAAAGTTCAAAGTGTATTGTGCTGGCATGAAAGTGGATCTAGAATAGAATCCATTTTCTTTTTGTTTTTTGTTATATACTTTATTATATGCATATACAAGACTATATGGAAAAACTGTTAAGTTATTGTGCCACTACTAGAACAAATGTAACAAATGTAACAAACAGCAACTAAACGAAGAACTGAAATTAAAATTAAATAAATGTATAAATTAACAAGTTAAGAAAATAGAGAAGAAAAGATAGGAGAAAAGTTAACAATTAATAAATAAATATATAAACAATTGAAAAAAAAAAAAAAAAAAAAAAAAAAAAAAAAAAAATTCATTTAATTACAAAAATCGAGAGTGCGTTCAAACACGTAATGTCCAAGTCAGACGAGGAGCCTTCATCACCAATCTCGGTCGGAAGAAACTCCGACATGGACGTATCCTACATGATGCCTTCTGCCAGCGACTCTGATGAATCGGTGGCAACGGAACCGACGGTGATCTTCGTCCACAAAGAAAGAGCCGGTGATGGAAAACAGCAAGTAACTACTGATGCATTTGACTCTACTGAAAAGATAGACGGTGAGTGTACAGTGTCTCTACTGTCAGACTCTGACATCTCCATGGAAGTACGTGGCGGATCACAGCATAACGAAACCTTGCTTGACTTTGACGAGGACGATGACCTGCCAACGGCAGAGCCACCATCCAAACGTGACTCGCCGTTGGTCGAAAATTACATGACGCCATACATTCGCAGTTTTTATATAAAGAAGTATTCGCCAAACGAACTAAAAGAAAAAGAGACAAGAAACAGAAAACATCTCTCCCGACAATGCAAAGAACAGAAAACTCTCTCACTTCGTGACCCTAGACTGACCGCTCCACAAACAAATACACAAGCGAACTCATGCACAAGCACACCCACACACATTAACGCCAACAAGACGAACGCCGTTACATTCGGCGCTAAACCAAAAGACAAAAATGCATACACAAGCACGAATGCAAGCACTCTCTCTCCTACCACGCACACAGGTGCATCCAAAAGTGCAGCAAACAAAAAAGACATTGCACAAATACTATCAAACCTACACCAAACACAGCCAGACAAAGCAAAGAGAAAAACATCTCCTCCAACACGCTCTCACCAACAAATAATTAAGCAGTGCAAAGCAGTGGAAAACGAAATGACAACACACAACAAGTGTACAAGAGAACAACTGCTTTCAATACACACACAGACGACGGCAACTATTACGCCAACCGCTACTACTACTACAATACTGACGACAACAACAACTCCAACGGCAAAACTGGCAAGCAGTACAAAAACGCCAACAGTGCGACAGTGGCTCTCAAAAGTACCGCCCTTCCTCCCACATGAATTGCTACTTTTACCACAGGAGTCAAAAGCGAAAACAACAACAACAACAACAACAACAACAACAACAAGATCGACAGCCAACTCGCGAACTCCACTTAAATGGAAGGGTCTCACAGTGGATGATGATGACGATGGCAACGAAACAGCAGCCAACAACTTGTCCTCCTCTGACACGCCACTAGCAACGCTTAAATTCAAGAACAGCTTTGCAGCCAAATTGCAGTTGGAAGCTAGTCAACAACAACAGCAGCAACAACAACAACAGCAAAACAAAAACGCCCACAAAAGCTCTGAGCCGCTAGCACAGCCAAATAAAGACCAAACAAATATCCCCCCCCTCTTCTTGCCAATGGTGCCAGACATAATGCCACTCCTCGAAAAGCTTCGTAACAACCCCGCAGTCAAAAAATACACTACGAAGGTCACCTCTAATAATGGCCTCCGCATCCAGTGTGCAGATATTGGATCGTACAACGCCGCCCTGACGTCCCTTAACGAAGACGGCACTTATCTGCACACACACCAACTGCGCAGCCAAAAAGGCTTCCGAGTGACCATCATAAACATCCACCACTCCACTCCTTGTGAGTGGATTAAAATCAAACTGAGTGAAATGGGCTACACAGTAAGGCACATATGCTGTGTAAAACATCGCTTCACTGGGAAGCCACTCAACCGCTTTGAGCTGGAATTGCAGCCCATGGATGACGGCAGCCACCAAAACATCCTTAAACTTAAGGAACTGGATCACCAGGCCATCCATATTGAGAGGCAGGCAAAGCCAATCGACCCAGCACAGTGTCATAGATGTCAGGCTTTCGGACATACCAAAAACTATTGCCGACGCCCCTTCAGATGCATGAAATGTGCAGGTGATCATGCATCCACTGCGTGCACCAAAACAAGAGATGCGCCTGCCAAATGCATTAATTGTGGAGGAGCACATGTGAGCTGCTATAAGGGGTGCCCAGCATATAAAGCGGCCAGAAGTAAGCTGACGACATCGAAAGCCATCCCAGAACTGCGAAGGTTGCATCAACAACAACAACAACAACACAAACACCAGCAGCAACAACAACAACAGCAACAGCGGCAAACCCGGCAGCAACAGCAGCCACAACTTGACAACAAAAAGCCATCATACAGCAATGTAGTACGTGGAAACTTGTCCTCCACTGGTGCCAGCAACGACATACATAAAAAGCCACATCAACAGCAACAACAGCAGCCGTTAGACGCAACAGAAACTCCAGATGATACGCTCAAACTAGCCCAAACGAGACCACGGAGCCGTGTCCAGGCGCGCAACATGACTCTAAAGAGGCTGAACACAACACAGAAAATAAGAATAGTAAAAACAAAGCCACGCAAGACGACTCTCAAAAAGACAAGGACATCAGTAGCAACAGCTGTTTCTAAAGCTATAGCAGCAACAACTACACCTGCAACATCAGCGCCAGTAAAAAAGGACATGCAAACTGATATGCGCAATCCTGCAGAGAGACACTTGACAAGGCTGCAGCAAAATCTCCGAAACGACAGCGCCATGGAATCCCAGCGAGCCGGCCAACATGAAGAAACACAGCCGATAAAGTCTTCAATCAACAATTTATTACGGGCACTGGAATCTAACGTGACCGCGTACAGAAACATGGAGGCTAAAATTGACAGCATGCTTAACATCATACTACAGCTAATTCCATCCGGAGTCCATCAGCATCAGCAACGCCAACTACTCCAGCATCATCAGCAACAGCAACACAACCAGCAGCAGCAACAAGTCATCGATCTGGAATCAAATATAGCCAATGAACATACGAATGATGAATAGACAGCTACAAACACAAACTCACCCACAAGCCAATTCACCGCCTGCAACCAACTGCCACATCCACAGTCGCACCCGGAATGGCAACCCATTCAAAATTGCCTTCTGGAACGCCTGTGGTGTGAGCACGAAGATGAACGAGATTGAGCTCTACATGAGGAACGAGAATATCCAAATCATGATGCTGGTCGAAACACGTATATCGCCAAATGCCAGCATTATGAATGTCCCCGGATACCTCACGTACATGGCCACGAATCCCAGATCACACAAGAAAGGTGGGGTCGCAATCCTTGTCCGCGACAGCATCAAGCACACTGCCCTCCAGCCAATAAACGAGGAATTTCTGCAGAGCATCCCTATAGCAGTACTGCCTGAAAATGAAACGACAGACGATACATTTATTATCGCACCAATATACTGCCCACCAGTCTACAATTGGACTCACCACCACTTCATACAGCTGCTCAAACATTTTGACAATCTCTCTGTCTCTGCTTCACCAGCCAGCTATATCCTTTGCGGTGACTGGAACGCCAAGCATTCCTGGTGGGGCAACTCACGTGCATGCAAAAGAGGCAAAGCACTCCTCAAAGCTGTCCACTCACACAGACGCTACAACATCCTGGCCACTGGTGGTGCCACGCATTTCCCCTATGGCCAAAGAAGACAGCCTTCTGCCATAGACTTTGCAGTCTACGGCAGAATGCATGATAGCAGGCTATCCATACGCTCCACAACGGATCTTGACTCTGACCACTTGCCGCTCAGAGTTGACTTAATCCCTGGAAGAGGACACGGCTCTACAAACCCCCTGGCCAGCACTCGCCGTCTGCTGCCACCAAGGGCACACATTGGACGCTTTCGGGAGGCGCTCGATCGGCTGATCCATCTCAACACAGAGATCTCCTCTACGAATGACATCGACGACGCCATTGCAATCTTCCTCCGCAACCTGAAAGAAGCATCCAAAATTAGTATTGGCAACAGCAGCGGAAACAATAATAACAGACCACATAGGCAACAGAGACAAGGGCATACATACCTGACACTGGATGAGCATACTAGGGCACTGCTTGATCAGAAGAAGCAATGCAAAAGGATACTCATTGCCACACACACTCCTGAAGCCAGAAAGCAGTACAGGATAGCTCAAAACAGATTAAAAAAGGCACTGCAAGCTCTGAAAAATAACAACATCAACAAATTATTAGAAGGCATAGACACAACAGACCAATACAGCATGAAAAAGCTATGGAAGACCACAAACCAAATAAAGAGACAACCACAGCCAAACCTGCCGGTGAAGACAAAAAACAACAACACTGGACAAGAGACATGGACAAAAACAACAGATGAAAAGGCGGAGGCATTTGCCACTCACCTTGAAGGCAGATTCTCGCCACTCTTCTCGAACACAACTGAGCAACGCACAGCAGTTTTAGATGAGTGGAGGCGGCACAGAGAACATCAACGAATCCAACAACAACAACAACAGGAAACGCACCTAATACGGCCAGTCACGATCGGCGAGCTCAAAACACTCATAGCATCCTTAGAATCCTCCAAGGCACCTGGTGAAGATGGAATTGACAATAGGCTAATTAAAAACCTACCACAAAAAGCCCTCTTATACCTGATGCTTATATATAACTCGATGCTACGCTTTGGCCACTTCCCCAGTCAATGGAAGCATGCAATAATCGTAATGATCCAAAAGACTGGCAAACACTACGCCGATCTTAACTCATACCGCCCAATCAGCCTAACTTCTGGACTCGCCAAATTATTTGAAAAGTTGTTGCTGTCCAGACTCTTTGCTATTGAAAACTTTGCCATGGCCGTGCCATCCCACCAATTTGGATTCAGGCGTGAACACGGAACCGAGCAACAACTGGCCAGAGTGACCCAATTCATACTGCGTGCGTATGAGAGTAAACAATACTGCTCTGGTGTCTTCATCGACATCTCGGAGGCATTTGATAGAGTGTGGCACGAAGGTCTTCTACTCAAGCTGAGCATACTACTACCACCCTCCCTCTACAATATACTGGAGAGCTATATGAACGAAAGGACCTTCACAATAAACTGCAACGGCACCATGTCCAGGATGGGCAAAGTGACTGCTGGCGTACCACAAGGAAGTGTCCTGGGGCCAATTCTTTACACCATATTCACCTCGGACATGCCCCTACCGTCTCAACGCCCCATGTACAGGCACCAACAAGCAAGTAACAGAATGCTGCTGTCCACATATGCCGATGACACAGTAATAATGTGTGCAGCTAATTCGCCTGCAGCTGCGGTCAACGCCAACAATCAATATCTGCAACAGCTGGAGAAATGGGCTAAAAAATGGGCCATAAACATCAACACAAATAAGACAGGACACGTATTATACACATTGAGGAGCCTCAACCACAATGACGCGCACTGGACACCCAAGCTATTTGGTCAGACGATAAACAGCAAATCAGCACATTCCTATTTGGGAGTCATACTCGATCGCAAGCTCAACATGAACCAACACGTAAACCTCTTGAGGCGAAAACTCCAAACACGAGCGGCAAAACTAGAGTGGCTCTTGAGACGAAGCAGTCGCCTTGCAAGGAGCTGCAAGGCGCTACTCATCAAACAGCTAATAATGCCCATCTGGCAATATGCGCTACCTGTATGGGGCTCGCTCACAACTGACTCACAGGTTAAGCGCATACAAAGACTGCAAAATAAAATAATCAGGAAGGCTCTGACAACATCCTGGCTCACACGCAACGAAACGCTCAGAATAAAGTACAACCTGAAGACAGTTGAAGAGGTGTTTGAACTGGCAAGCAGTCGCCTTGCCATCTCCCTGGCCAACCATAGCAATAATGCGGCACGAAAAGTGATAGCCAATGCATATGTGCCGCAGCGACTGCAGAGGCCACGTTACACGGCTCAGCTGCAACGCCACGTACGTCCACTACAAACACAAATTGTGCAGTCAACGACCAGCAATAACAACAGCAACGGCAATAACAATACCAACAATATCAACAGCAACAATAATAACAACAACAGTGCATGGCCAATGGATGAATCTAATGAGCCACTGCCAACACTCCTACGGATGGAAGCCGAGGAAGAGGAAAGGCGAGAAGCTGCCAGAGAGGCGGAGCTGCAAGCGAGGCGTGAGCAAGCTCGACGATCCAGACCGCCACCAAGCAGATTTTGTGAATTACAAATAAACGGATATAGAAGGGAGTATCGGGACGGACGCATATCTAGGGAAGCAATGGTGAAGCTGGTACAAGGACAACCAATTGCAATTAAACAAATTATAATACCCGATTATAACGAGCAAACGGACGACGACTCACCTGAGCTAACAGCATCTGTGGACGCGGCAACAACTCCAGCAGCGACGTCATCATCTGTGGCTGCGGCGGAAACTGCAGTGCCTCCAGTGGCTGTGGCATCGGCACCGGTGGCAGCGGATCCAGCGTCGGCAATAGCTGCTCCAGCGCTGGCGTCCTCAACACCAGCTGCAATCGCATTGGCTCCAATTCCAGGCCTTGTAGATATTGCAGCAGCGACGTCAACGGCACTGGCGAGCACAGTGCCTCTGGAATTGGCCGCTGAAACAGTGGAGCGCAGTTGTGTGGCATTGACGCACAACACAGCGCAGCTGCCACGTTTGACTCCAGTGATCGCGGCCAATCCTGAGACAGTGCTGGACGAAGGACTGCAAAGAATTCAAATTAGTCTGGAACGAGTGCTAGATGATGATGATGGCGACACTACGACGGAGCGAGCACACTGCTCGCACTTACCTCAACACGCACTGGCCAATTGCAGATGGCAACGCGTGAGAGGCGCACACATATGTGCCCAACTCGTGTGCTGGACACTTATAGCAGGCCTGATCAGCGTGCCTGCCTCAAATGTACTCACGGTGTGTGCTCCTTTATTGCAGGTCCGGCCAACATTTGGGACGCCACGCATTGCCTCTAGACGTCTGTGGCGCCAATTGCGGGTCCAAATGGCAAAGCGCTACCATCCTTTGCGCCCCCCAGAGACGACAATGCCAACGGTTGTGGCCGCAATACATGGCCAAAGAAGAAGAACTGGTTTATGTTGCACAAAAACATATACAAATAGGCCAGCTCGGCCTTTCTACTTACCAACGCGCAGACGATGGCTCATCACGGGTCCACAGCCTGTTTATGAATACGCACTTGCCTATGTGCGTATGCGTGAACATGCGTATTATGCGTGCCCACGCAACCGATGGCTGCAGCCGGTCGATCCGATGCAACGATGTCCGGCAATCTCCAACTCTAATCCAGACGATGACAACCAGAATGATGCTGCAAATGGATTATAATAGCTTAATTAGTATTTATAATTTATCTTGATGTTATGCTGAATTCATTCACTTATACTTGTCAAAACAAACATTGGCATGTTGGTGCTGCCAGACATATAACAAGAATTGGCTGCCACTATCGATTGCAACTACTGCAATCGATATATTAACTGGAGATGCCACATCGATGGTGGCCTCCCAGTTATGCTAATGTTATTGCGATCGATAGATTCTGCTAAACTCAATTTGGATATGTTGCTATGTTATAATTAACATAGCTGTTAATGTTATTGTAATCGATAGATTCTGCTAACCCAATTTAAGTTAGTTATGTTAATGCTATTGTAATCGATGGATTCTGCCAACCCAATTTAAATATGTTGCTATGTTAGTAATGTTAAATTAATAAATAATTGTCAGTGTTAAAAAAAAAAAGTATTTTATTTTAGGTATTTATTTTATTCATTTTCTTTTTTGCAGCAGTATTATTTTGCAGTATTTTTTCTTTTCTTTTTTTCTTTTTTTCGATCTGGTATTTTATTTTAGGTATTTATTTTATTCATTTTCTTTTTTGCAGCAGTATTATTTTGCAGTATTTTTTCTTTTCTTTTTTTCTTTTTTTCGATCTGGTATTTTATTTTAGGTATTTATTTTATTCATTTTCTTTTTTGCAGCAGTATTATTTTGCAGTATTTTTTCTTTTCTTTTTTTCTTTTTTTCGATCTGGTATTTTATTTTAGGTATTTATTTTATTCATTTTCTTTTTTGCAGCAGTATTATTTTGCAGTATTTTTTCTTTTCTTTTTTTCTTTTTTTCGATCTGGTATTTTATTTTAGGTATTTATTTTATTCATTTTATTTTTTGCAGCAGTATTATTTTGCAGTATTTTTTCTTTTCTTTTTTTCTTTTTTTCGATCTGGTATTTTATTTTAGGTATTTATTTTATTCATTTTCTTTTTTGCAGCAGTATTATTTTGCAGTATTTTTTCTTTTCTTTTTTTCTTTTTTTCGATCTGGTATTTTATTTTAGGTATTTATTTTATTCATTTTCTTTTTTGCAGCAGTATTATTTTGCAGTATTTTTTCTTTTCTTTTTTTCTTTTTTTCGATCTGGTATTTTATTTTAGGTATTTATTTTATTCATTTTCTTTTTTGCAGCAGTATTATTTTGCAGTATTTTTTCTTTTCTTTTTTTCTTTTTTTCGATCTGGTATTTTATTTTAGGTATTTATTTTATTCATTTTCTTTTTTGCAGCAGTATTATTTTGCAGTATTTTTTCTTTTCTTTTTTTCTTTTTTTCGATCTGGTATTTTATTTTAGGTATTTATTTTATTCATTTTCTTTTTTGCAGCAGTATTATTTTGCAGTATTTTTTCTTTTCTTTTTTTCTTTTTTTCGATCTGGTATTTTATTTTAGGTATTTATTTTATTCATTTTCTTTTTTGCAGCAGTATTATTTTGCAGTATTTTTTCTTTTCTTTTTTTCTTTTTTTCGATCTGGTATTTTATTTTAGGTATTTATTTTATTCATTTTCTTTTTTGCAGCAGTATTATTTTGCAGTATTTTTTCTTTTCTTTTTTTCTTTTTTTCGATCTGGTATTTTATTTTAGGTATTTATTTTATTCATTTTCTTTTTTGCAGCAGTATTATTTTGCAGTATTTTTTCTTTTCTTTTTTTCTTTTTTTCGATCTGGTATTTTATTTTAGGTATTTATTTTATTCATTTTCTTTTTTGCAGCAGTATTATTTTGCAGTATTTTTTCTTTTCTTTTTTTCTTTTTTTCGATCTGGTATTTTATTTTAGGTATTTATTTTATTCATTTTCTTTTTTGCAGCAGTATTATTTTGCAGTATTTTTTCTTTTCTTTTTTTCTTTTTTCGATCTGGTATTTTATTTTAGGTATTTATTTTATTCATTTTCTTTTTTGCAGCAGTATTATTTTGCAGTATTTTTTCTTTTCTTTTTTTCTTTTTTTCGATCTGGTATTTTATTTTAGGTATTTATTTTATTCATTTTCTTTTTTGCAGCAGTATTATTTTGCAGTATTTTTTCTTTTCTTTTTTTCTTTTTTTCGATCTGGTATTTTATTTTAGGTATTTATTTTATTCATTTTCTTTTTTGCAGCAGTATTATTTTGCAGTATTTTTTCTTTTCTTTTTTCTTTTTTTCGATCTGGTATTTTATTTTAGGTATTTATTTTATTCATTTTCTTTTTTGCAGCAGTATTATTTTGCAGTATTTTTTCTTTTCTTTTTTTCTTTTTTTCGATCTGGTATTTTATTTTAGGTATTTATTTTATTCATTTTCTTTTTTGCAGCAGTATTATTTTGCAGTATTTTTTCTTTTCTTTTTTTCTTTTTTTCGATCTGGTATTTTATTTTAGGTATTTATTTTATTCATTTTCTTTTTTGCAGCAGTATTATTTTGCAGTATTTTTTCTTTTCTTTTTTTCTTTTTTTCGATCTGGTATTTTATTTTAGGTATTTATTTTATTCATTTTCTTTTTTGCAGCAGTATTATTTTGCAGTATTTTTTCTTTTCTTTTTTCTTTTTTTCGATCTGGTATTTTATTTTAGGTATTTATTTTATTCATTTTCTTTTTTGCAGCAGTATTATTTTGCAGTATTTTTTCTTTTCTTTTTTTCTTTTTTTCGATCTGGTATTTTATTTTAGGTATTTATTTTATTCATTTTCTTTTTTGCAGCAGTATTATTTTGCAGTATTTTTTCTTTTCTTTTTTTCTTTTTTTCGATCTGGTATTTTATTTTAGGTATTTATTTTATTCATTTTCTTTTTTGCAGCAGTATTATTTTGCAGAATTTTTTCTTTTCTTTTTTTCTTTTTTTCGATCTGGTATTTTATTTTAGGTATTTATTTTATTCATTTTCTTTTTTGCAGCAGTATTATTTTGCAGTATTTTTTCTTTTCTTTTTTTCTTTTTTTCGATCTGGTATTTTATTTTAGGTATTTATTTTATTCATTTTCTTTTTTGCAGCAGTATTATTTTGCAGTATTTTTTCTTTTCTTTTTTTCTTTTTTTCGATCTGGTATTTTATTTTAGGTATTTATTTTATTCATTTTCTTTTTTGCAGCAGTATTATTTTGCAGTATTTTTTCTTTTCTTTTTTTCTTTTTTTCGATCTGGTATTTTATTTTAGGTATTTATTTTATTCATTTTCTTTTTTGCAGCAGTATTATTTTGCAGTATTTTTTCTTTTCTTTTTTTCTTTTTTTCGATCTGGTATTTTATTTTAGGTATTTATTTTATTCATTTTCTTTTTTGCAGCAGTATTATTTTGCAGTATTTTTTCTTTTCTTTTTTCTTTTTTTCGATCTGGTATTTTATTTTAGGTATTTATTTTATTCATTTTCTTTTTTGCAGCAGTATTATTTTGCAGTATTTTTTCTTTTCTTTTTTTCTTTTTTTCGATCTGGTATTTTATTTTAGGTATTTATTTTATTCATTTTCTTTTTTGCAGCAGTATTATTTTGCAGTATTTTTTCTTTTCTTTTTTTCTTTTTTTCGATCTGGTATTTTATTTTAGGTATTTATTTTATTCATTTTCTTTTTTGCAGCAGTATTATTTTGCAGTATTTTTTCTTTTCTTTTTTCTTTTTTTCGATCTGGTATTTTATTTTAGGTATTTATTTTATTCATTTTCTTTTTTGCAGCAGTATTATTTTGCAGTATTTTTTCTTTTCTTTTTTTCTTTTTTTCGATCTGGTATTTTATTTTAGGTATTTATTTTATTCATTTTCTTTTTTGCAGCAGTATTATTTTGCAGTATTTTTTCTTTTCTTTTTTTCTTTTTTTCGATCTGGTATTTTATTTTAGGTATTTATTTTATTCATTTTCTTTTTTGCAGCAGTATTATTTTGCAGTATTTTTTCTTTTCTTTTTTTCTTTTTTTCGATCTGGTATTTTATTTTAGGTATTTATTTTATTCATTTTCTTTTTTGCAGCAGTATTATTTTGCAGTATTTTTTCTTTTCTTTTTTTCTTTTTTTCGATCTGGTATTTTATTTTAGGTATTTATTTTATTCATTTTCTTTTTTGCAGCAGTATTATTTTGCAGTATTTTTTCTTTTCTTTTTTTCTTTTTTTCGATCTGGTATTTTATTTTAGGTATTTATTTTATTCATTTTCTTTTTTTGCAGCAGTATTATTTTGCAGTATTTTTTTCTTTTCTTTTTTTCTTTTTTTCGATCTGGTATTTTATTTTAGGTATTTATTTTATTCATTTTCTTTTTTGCAGCAGTATTATTTTGCAGTATTTTTTCTTTTCTTTTTTTCTTTTTTTCGATCTGGTATTTTATTTTAGGTATTTATTTTATTCATTTTCTTTTTTGCAGCAGTATTATTTTGCAGTATTTTTTCTTTTCTTTTTTTCTTTTTTTCGATCTGGTATTTTATTTTAGGTATTTATTTTATTCATTTTCTTTTTTGCAGCAGTATTATTTTGCAGTATTTTTTCTTTTCTTTTTTTCTTTTTTTCGATCTGGTATTTTATTTTAGGTATTTATTTTATTCATTTTCTTTTTTGCAGCAGTATTATTTTGCAGTATTTTTTCTTTTCTTTTTTCTTTTTTTCGATCTGGTATTTTATTTTAGGTATTTATTTTATTCATTTTCTTTTTTGCAGCAGTATTATTTTGCAGTATTTTTTCTTTTCTTTTTTTCTTTTTTTCGATCTGGTATTTTATTTTAGGTATTTATTTTATTCATTTTCTTTTTTGCAGCAGTATTATTTTGCAGTATTTTTTCTTTTCTTTTTTCTTTTTTTCGATCTGGTATTTTATTTTAGGTATTTATTTTATTCATTTTCTTTTTTGCAGCAGTATTATTTTGCAGTATTTTTTCTTTTCTTTTTTCTTTTTTTCGATCTGGTATTTTATTTTAGGTATTTATTTTATTCATTTTCTTTTTTGCAGCAGTATTATTTTGCAGTATTTTTTCTTTTCTTTTTTTCTTTTTTTCGATCTGGTATTTTATTTTAGGTATTTATTTTATTCATTTTCTTTTTTGCAGCAGTATTATTTTGCAGTATTTTTTCTTTTCTTTTTTCTTTTTTTCGATCTGGTATTTTATTTTAGGTATTTATTTTATTCATTTTCTTTTTTGCAGCAGTATTATTTTGCAGTATTTTTTCTTTTCTTTTTTCTTTTTTTCGATCTGGTATTTTATTTTAGGTATTTATTTTATTCATTTTCTTTTTTGCAGCAGTATTATTTTGCAGTATTTTTTCTTTTCTTTTTTTCTTTTTTTCGATCTGGTATTTTATTTTAGGTATTTATTTTATTCATTTTCTTTTTTGCAGCAGTATTATTTTGCAGTATTTTTTTCTTTTCTTTTTTTCTTTTTTTCGATCTGGTATTTTATTTTAGGTATTTATTTTATTCATTTTCTTTTTTGCAGCAGTATTATTTTGCAGTATTTTTTCTTTTCTTTTTTTCTTTTTTTCGATCTGGTATTTTATTTTAGGTATTTATTTTATTCTATTTTCTTTTTTGCAGCAGTATTATTTTGCAGTATTTTTTCTTTTTCTTTTTTTCTTTTTTTCGATCTGGTATTTTATTTTAGGTATTTATTTTATTCATTTTCTTTTTTGCAGCAGTATTATTTTGCAGTATTTTTTCTTTTCTTTTTTCCTTTTTTTCGATCTGGTATTTTATTTTAGGTATTTATTTTATTCATTTTCTTTTTTGCAGCAGTATTATTTTGCAGTATTTTTTCTTTTCTTTTTTTCTTTTTTTCGATCTGGTATTTTATTTTAGGTATTTATTTTATTCATTTTCTTTTTTTTGCGCAGTATTATTTTGCAGTATTTTTTCTTTTCTTTTTTTCTTTTTTTCGATCTGGTATTTTATTTTAGGTATTTATTTTATTCATTTTCTTTTTTGCAGCAGTATTATTTTGCAGTATTTTTTCTTTTCTTTTTTTCTTTTTTTCGATCTGGTATTTTATTTTAGGTATTTATTTTATTCATTTTCTTTTTTTGCAGCAGTATTATTTTGCAGTATTTTTTCTTTTCTTTTTTTCTTTTTTTCGATCTGGTATTTTATTTTAGGTATTTATTTTATTCATTTTCTTTTTTGCAGCAGTATTATTTTGCAGTATTTTTTCTTTTCTTTTTTTCTTTTTTTCGATCTGGTATTTTATTTTAGGTATTTATTTTATTCATTTTCTTTTTTGCAGCAGTATTATTTTGCAGTATTTTTTCTTTTCTTTTTTCTTTTTTTCGATCTGGTATTTTATTTCTAGGTATTTATTTTATTCATTTTCTTTTTTGCAGCAGTATTATTTTGCAGTATTTTTTCTTTTCTTTTTTTCTTTTTTTCTGATCTGGTATTTTATTTTTAGGTATTTATTTTATTCATTTTCTTTTTTTGCAGCAGTATTATTTTGCAGTATTTTTTCTTTTCTTTTTTCCTTTTTTTCGGATCTGGTATTTTATTTTAGGTATTTATTTTATTCATTTTCTTTTTTGCAGCAGTATTATTTTGCAGTATTTTTTCTTTTCTTTTTTTCTTTTTTTTCGATCTGGTATTTTATTTTAGGTATTTATTTTATTCATTTTCTTTTTTGCAGCAGTATTATTTTGCAGTATTTTTTCTTTTCTTTTTTCTTTTTTTCGATCTGGTATTTTATTTTAGGTATTTATTTTATTCATTTTCTTTTTTGCTGCAGTATTATTTTGCAGTATTTTTTCTTTTCTTTTTTCTTTTTTCGATCTGGTATTTTATTTTAGGTATTTATTTTATTCATTTTCTTTTTTGCAGCAGTATTATTTTGCAGTATTTTTTCTTTTCTTTTTTTCTTTTTTTCGATCTGGTATTTTATTTTAGGTATTTATTTTATTCATTTTCTTTTTTGCAGCAGTATTATTTTGCAGTATTTTTTCTTTTCTTTTTTCTCTTTTTCGATCTGGTATTTTATTTTAGGTATTTATTTTATTCATTTTCTTTTTTGCAGCAGTATTATTTTGCAGTATTTTTTCTTTTCTTTTTTTCTTTTTTTCGATCTGGTATTTTATTTTAGGTATTTATTTTATTCATTTTCTTTTTTGCAGCAGTATTATTTTGCAGTATTTTTTCTTTTCTTTTTTTCTTTTTTTCGATCTGGTATTTTATTTTAGGTATTTATTTTATTCATTTTCTTTTTCGCAGCAAGGCTATTTTGCAGTATTTTTTCTTTTCTTTTTTTCTTTTTTCGATCTGGTATTTTATTTTAGGTATTTATTTTATTCATTTTCTTTTTTGCAGCAGTATTATTTTGCAGTATTTTTTCTTTTCTTTTTTTCTTTTTTTCGATCTGGTATTTTATTTTAGGTATTTATTTTATTCATTTTCTTTTCTGCAGCAGTATTATTTTGCAGTATTTTTTCTTTTCTTTTTTTCTTTTTTTCGATCTGGTATTTTATTTTAGGTATTTATTTTATTCATTTTCTTTTTTGCAGGGGTATTATTTTGCAGTATTTTTTCTTTTCTTTTTTTCTTTTTTTCGATCTGGTATTTTATTTTAGGTATTTATTTTATTCATTTTCTTTTTTGCAGCAGTATTATTTTGCAGTATTTTTTCTTTCTTTTTTTCTTTTTTTCGATCTGGTATTTTATTTTAGGTATTTATTTTATTCATTTTCTTTTTGCAGCAGTATTATTTTGGTGTATTTTTTCTTTTCTTTTTTCTTTTTTTCGATCTGGTATTTTATTTTAGGTATTTATTTTATTCATTTTCTTTTTTGCAGCAGTATTATTTTGCAGTATTTTTTCTTTTCTTTTTTCTTTTTTTCGATCTGGTATTTTATTTTAGGTATTTATTTTATTCATTTTCTTTTTTGCAGCAGTATTATTTTGCAGTATTTTTTCTTTTCTTTTTTCTTTTTTTCGATCTGGGTATTTTATTTTAGGTATTTATTTTATTCATTTTCTTTTTTGCAGGGGTATTGTTTTGCAGTATTTTTTCTTTTCTTTTTTTCTTTTTTTCGATCTGGTATTTTATTTTAGGTATTTATTTTATTCATTTTCTTTTTTGCAGCAGTATTATTTTGCAGTATTTTTTCTTTTCTTTTTTTTCTTTTTTCGATCTGGTATTTTATTTTAGGTATTTATTTTATTCATTTTCTTTTTTGCAGCAGTATTATTTTGCAGTATTTTTTCTTTCTTTTTTCTTTTTTTCGATCTGGTATTTTATTTTAGGTATTTATTTTATTCATTTTCTTTTTTGCAGCAGTATTATTTTGCAGTATTTTTTCTTTTCTTTTTTCTTTTTTCGATCTGGTATTTTATTTTTTTAGGTATTTATTTTATTCATTTTCTTTTTTTGCAGCAGTATTATTTTGCAGTATTTTTTCTTTTCTTTTTTTCTTTTTTTCGATCTGGTATTTTATTTTAGGTATTTATTTTATTCATTTTCTTTTTTGCAGCAGTATTATTTTGCAGTATTTTTTCTTTTCTTTTTTTCTTTTTTCGATCTGGTATTTTATTTTAGGTATTTATTTTATTCATTTTCTTTTTTGCAGCAGTATTATTTTGCAGTATTTTTTCTTTTCTTTTTTTTTCTTTTTTTCGATCTGGTATTTTATTTTAGGTATTTTATTTTATTCATTTTCTTTTTTGCAGCAGTATTATTTTGCAGTATTTTTTCTTTTCTTTTTTTCTTTTTTTCGATCTGGTATTTTATTTTAGGTATTTATTTTATTCATTTTCTTTTTTGCAGCAGTATTATTTTGCAGTATTTTTTCTTTTCTTTTTTCTTTTTTTCGATCTGGTATTTTATTTTAGGTACTTTATTTTTTATTCATTTTCTTTTTTTGCAGCAGTATCTTATTTTGCAGTATTTTTTCTTTTCTTTTTTCTTTTTTTCGATCTGGTATTTTATTTTAGGTATTTATTTTATTCATTTTCTTTTTTGCAGCAGTATTATTTTGCAGTATTTTTCTTTTCTTTTTTTCTTTTTTTCGATCTGGTATTTTATTTTAGGTATTTATTTTATTCATTTTCTTTTTTGCAGCAGTATTATTTTGCAGTATTTTTTCTTTTCTTTTTTTTCTTTTTTTTCGATCTGGTTATTTTATTTTAGGTATTTATTTTATTCATTTTCTTTTTTGCAGCAGTATTATTTTGCAGTATTTTTTCTTTTCTTTTTTTCTTTTTTTTCGATCTGGTATTTTATTTTAGGTATTTATTTTATTCATTTTCTTTTTTGGTAGCAGTATTATTTTGCAGTATTTTTTCTTTTCTTTTTTCTTTTTTTTCGATCTGGTATTTTATTTTAGGTATTTATTTTATTCATTTTCTTTTTGCAGCAGTATTATTTTGCAGTATTTTTTCTTTTCTTTTTTTCTTTTTTTCGATCTGGTATTTTATTTTAGGTATTTATTTTATTCATTTTCTTTTTTGCAGCAGTATTATTTTGCAGTATTTTTCTTTTCTTTTTTTCTTTTTTTCGATCTGGTATTTTATTTTAGGTATTTATTTTATTCATTTTCTTTTTTGCAGCAGTATTATTTTGCAGTATTTTTTCTTTTCTTTTTTCTTTTTTTTCGATCTGGTATTTTATTTTGGGTATTTATTTTATTCATTTTCTTTTTTGCAGCAGTATTATTTTGCAGTATTTTTTCTTTTCTTTTTTCTTTTTTTCGATCTGGTATTTTATTTTAGGTATTTATTTTATTCATTTTCTTTTTTTTTGCAGCAGTATTATTTTGCAGTATTTTTTCTTTTCTTTTTTTCTTTTTTTCGATCTGGTATTTTATTTTAGGTATTTATTTTATTCATTTTCTTTTTTGCAGCAGTATTATTTTGCAGTATTTTTTCTTTTCTTTTTTCTTTTTTTCGATCTGGTATTTTATTTTAGGTATTTATTTTATTCATTTTCTTTTTTTGCAGCAGTATTATTTTGCAGTATTTTTTCTTTTCTTTTTTTCTTTTTTTCGATCTGGTATTTTATTTTAGGTATTTATTTTATCCATTTTCTTTTTTGCAGCAGTATTATTTTGCAGTATTTTTTCTTTTCTTTTTTTCTTTTTTTCGATCTGGTATTTTATTTTAGGTATTTATTTTATTCATTTTCTTTTTTGCAGCAGTATTATTTTGCAGTATTTTTTCTTTTCTTTTTTCTTTTTTTCGATCTGGTATTTTATTTTAGGTATTTATTTTATTCATTTTCTTTTTTGCAGCAGTATTATTTTGCAGTATTTTTTCTTTTCTTTTTTTCTTTTTTTCGATCTGGTATTTTATTTTAGGTATTTATTTTATTCATTTTCTTTTTTGCAGCAGTATTATTTTGCAGTATTTTTTCTTTTCTTTTTTCTTTTTTTCGATCTGGTATTTTATTTTAGGTATTTATTTTATTCATTTTCTTTTTTGCAGCAGTATTATTTTGCAGTATTTTTTCTTTTCTTTTTTTTCTTTTTTCGATCTGGTATTTTATTTTAGGTATTTATTTTATTCATTTTCTTTTTTGCAGCAGTATTATTTTGCAGTATTTTTTCTTTTCTTTTTTCTTTTTTTCGATCTGGTATTTTATTTTAGGTATTTATTTTCTTTATCTCATTTTCTTTTTTGCAGCAGTATTATTTTGCAGTATTTTTTCTTTCTTTTTTTCTTTTTTTCGATCTGGTATTTTATTTTAGGTATTTATTTTATTCATTTTCTTTTTTGCAGCAGTATTATTTTGCAGTATTTTTTCTTTTCTTTTTCTTTTTTTTCGATCTGGTATTTTATTTTAGGTATTTATTTTATTCATTTTCTTTTTTGCAGCAGTATTATTTTGCAGTATTTTTTCTTTTCTTTTTTCTTTTTTTCGATCTGGTATTTTATTTTAGGTATTTATTTTATTCATTTTCTTTTTTGCAGCAGTATTATTTTGCAGTATTTTTTCTTTTCTTTTTTCTTTTTTTCGATCTGGTATTTTATTTTAGGTATTTATTTTATTCATTTTTCTTTTTTGCAGCAGTATTATTTTGCAAGTATTTTTTCTTTTCTTTTTTTCTTTTTTTCGATCTGGTATTTTATTTTAGGTATTTATTTTATTCATTTTCTTTTTCGCAGCAGTATTATTTTGCAGTATTTTTTCTTTTCTTTTTTCTTTTTTTCGATCTGGTATTTTATTTTAGGTATTTATTTTATTCATTTTCTTTTTGCAGCAGTATTGTTTTGCAGTATTTTTTCTTTTCTTTTTTTCTTTTTTTCGATCTGGTATTTTATTTTAGGTATTTATTTTATTCATTTTTCTTTTTTGCAGCAGTATTATTTTGCAGTATTTTTTCTTTTCTTTTTTTCTTTTTTTCGATCTGGTATTTTATTTTAGGTATTTATTTTATTCATTTTCTTTTTCGCAGCAGTATTATTTTGCAGTATTTTTTCTTTTCTTTTTTTCTTTTTTTCGATCTGGTATTTTATTTTAGGTATTTATTTTATTCATTTTCTTTTTCGCAGCAGTATTATTTTGCAGTATTTTTTCTTTTCTTTTTTCTTTTTTTCGATCTGGTATTTTATTTTAGGTATTTATTTTATTCATTTTCTTTTTCGCAGCAGTATTATTTTGCAGTATTTTTTCTTTTCCTCCTTCTTTTTTTCGATCTGGTATTTTATTTTAGGTATTTATTTTATTCATTTTCTTTTTTGCAGCAGTATTATTTTGCAGTATTTTTTCTTTTCTTTTTTTCTTTTTTTCGATCTGGTATTTTATTTTAGGTATTTATTTTATTCATTTTCTTTTTTGCAGCAGTATTATTTTGCAGTATTTTTTCTTTTCTTTTTTCTTTTTTTCGATCTGGTATTTTATTTTAGGTATTTATTTTATTCATTTTCTTTTTTTGCAGCAGTATTATTTTGCAGTATTTTTTCTTTTCTTTTTTTCTTTTTTCGATCTGGTATTTTATTTTAGGTATTTATTTTATTCATTTTCTTTTTTTGCAGCAGTATTATTTTGCAGTATTTTTTCTTTTCTTTTTTCTTTTTTTCGATCTGGTATTTTATTTTAGGTATTTATTTTATTCATTTTTCTTTTTGGCAGCAGTATTATTTTGCAGTATTTTTTTCTTTTCTTTTTTTCTTTTTTTCGATCTGGTATTTTATTTTAGGTATTTATTTTATTCATTTTCTTTTTTGCAGCAGTATTATTTTGCAGTATTTTTTCTTTTCTTTTTTTCTTTTTTTTCGATCTGGTATTTTATTTTTAGGTATTTATTTTATTCATTTTCTTTTTCGCAGCAGTATTATTTTGCAGTATTTTTTCTTTTCTTTTTTCTTTTTTTCGATCTGGTATTTTATTTTAGGTATTTATTTTATTCATTTTCTTTTTTGCAGCAGTATTATTTTGCAGTATTTTTTCTTTTCTTTTTTTCTTTTTTTCGATCTGGTATTTTATTTTAGGTATTTATTTTATTCATTTTCTTTTCGCAGCAGTATTATTTTGCAGTATTTTTTCTTTTCTTTTTTTCTTTTTTCGATCTGGTATTTTATTTTAGGTATTTATTTTATTCATTTTCTTTTTTGCAGCAGTATTATTTTGCAGTATTTTTTCTTTTCTTTTTTCTTTTTTTCGATCTGGTATTTTATTTTAGGTATTTATTTTATTCATTTTCTTTTTTGCAGCAGTATTATTTTGCAGTATTTTTTCTTTTCTTTTTTCTTTTTTTCGATCTGGTATTTTATTTTAGGTATTTATTTTATTCATTTTTCTTTTTGGTAGCAGTATTATTTTGCAGTATTTTTTCTTTTCTTTTTTCTTTTTTTTCGATCTGGTATTTTATTTTAGGTATTTATTTTATTCATTTTCTTTTTTGCAGCAGTATTATTTTGCAGTATTTTTTCTTTTCTTTTTTCTTTTTTTCGATCTGGTATTTTATTTTAGGTATTTATTTTATTCATTTTCTTTTTCGCAGCAGTATTATTTTGCAGTATTTTTTCTTTTCTTTTTTCTTTTTTTCGATCTGGTATTTTATTTTAGGTATTTATTTCATCTATTTTCTTTTTTGCAGCAGTATTATTTTGCAGTATTTTTTCTTTTCTTTTTTCTTTTTTTCGATCTGGTATTTTATTTTAGGTATTTATTTTATTCATTTTCTTTTTTGCAGCAGTATTATTTTGCAGTATTTTTTTCTTTTCTTTTTTTCTTTTTTTTCGATCTGGTATTTTATTTTAGGTATTTATTTTATTCATTTTCTTTTTTGCAGCAGTATTATTTTGCAGTATTTTTTCTTTTCTTTTTTTCTTTTTTTTCGATCAGGTATTTTATTTTAGGTATTTATTTTATTCATTTTCTTCTTTTTTGCAGCAGTATTATTTTGCAGTATTTTTTCTTTTCTTTTTTTCTTTTTTTCGATCTGGTATTTTATTTTAGGTATTTATTTTATTCATTTTCTTTTTTGCAGCAGTATTATTTTGCAGTATTTTTTCTTTCTTTTTTTCTTTTTTTCGATCTGGTATTTTATTTTAGGCATTTATTTTATTCATTTTCTTTTTTGCAGCAGTATTATTTTGCAGTATTTTTTCTTTTCTTTTTTTCTTTTTTTCGATCTGGTATTTTATTTTAGGTATTTATTTTATTCATTTTCTTTTTTGCAGCAGTATTATTTTGCAGTATTTTTTCTTTTCTTTTTTCTTTTTTTCGATCTGGTATTTTATTTTAGGTATTTATTTTATTCATTTTCTTTTTGCAGCAGTATTATTTTGCAGTATTTTTTCTTTTCTTTTTTTTCTTTTTTTCGATCTGGTATTTTATTTTAGGTATTTATTTTATTCATTTTCTTTTTCGCAGCAGTATTATTTTGCAGTATTTTTTCTTTTCTTTTTTCTTTTTTTCGATCTGGTATTTTATTTTAGGTATTTATTTTATTCATTTTCTTTTTTGCAGCAGTATTATTTTGCAGTATTTTTTCTTTTCTTTTTTCTTTTTTTTCGATCTGGTATTTTATTTTAGGTATTTATTTTATTCATTTTCTTTTTTTGCAGCAGTATTATTTTGCAGTATTTTTTCTTTTCTTTTTTCTTTTTTTCGATCTGGTATTTTATTTTAGGTATTTATTTTATTCATTTTCCCTTTTGCAGCAGTATTATTTTGCAGTATTTTTTCTTTTCTTTTTTCTTTTTTTCGATCTGGTATTTTATTTTAGGTATTTATTTTATTCATTTTCTTTTTCGCAGCAGTATTCTTTTTCAAAAAATTTTCATGTCCTATTTTCTCTTTTTCGATCTGGTATTTTATTTTAGGTATTTATTTTATTCATTTTCTTTTTTGCAGCAGTATTATTTTGCAGTATTTTTTCTTTTCTTTTTTCTTTTTTTCGATCTGGTATTTTATTTTAGGTATTTATTTTATTCATTTTCTTTTTTGGTAGCAGTATTATTTTGCAGTATTTTTTCTTTCTTTTTTTCTTTTTTTCGATCTGGTATTTTATTTTAGGTATTTATTTTATTCATTTTCTTTTTTGCAGCAGTATTATTTTGCAGTATTTTTCTTTTCTTTTTTCTTTTTTTCGATCTGGTATTTTATTTTAGGTATTTATTTTATTCATTTTCTTTTTTGCAGCAGTATTATTTTGCAGTATTTTTTCTTTTCTTTTTTCTTTTTTTCGATCTGGTATTTTATTTTAGGTATTTATTTTATTCATTTTCTTTTTTGCAGCAGTATTATTTTGCAGTATTTTTTCTTTTCTTTTTTTCTTTTTTTCGATCTGGTATTTTATTTTAGGTATTTATTTTATTCATTTTCTTTTTTGCAGCAGTATTATTTTGCAGTATTTTTTCTTTTCTTTTTTCTTTTTTTCGATCTGGTATTTTATTTTAGGTATTTATTTTATTCATTTTCTTTTTTGCAGCAGTATTATTTTGCAGTATTTTTTCTTTTCTTTTTTTCTTTTTTTCGATCTGGTATTTTATTTTAGGTATTTATTTTATTCATTTTCTTTTTTGCAGCAGTATTATTTTGCAGTATTTTTTCTTTTCTTTTTTTCTTTTTTTCGATCTGGTATTTTATTTTAGGTATTTATTTTATTCATTTTCTTTTTTGCAGCAGTATTATTTTGCAGTATTTTTTCTTTTCTTTTTTTCTTTTTTTCGATCTGGTATTTTATTTTAGGTATTTATTTTATTCATTTTCTTTTTTGCAGCAGTATTATTTTGCAGTATTTTTTCTTTTCTTTTTTTCTTTTTTTCGATCTGGTATTTTATTTTAGGTATTTATTTTATTCATTTTCTTTTTTGCAGCAGTATTATTTTGCAGTATTTTTTCTTTTCTTTTTTTCGATCTGGTATTTTATTTTAGGTATTTATTTTATTCATTTTCTTTTTTGCAGCAGTATTATTTTGCAGTATTTTTTCTTTTCTTTTTTTCTTTTTTTCGATCTGGTATTTTATTTTAGGTATTTATTTTATTCATTTTCTTTTTTGCAGCAGTATTATTTTGCAGTATTTTTTCTTTTCTTTTTTTCTTTTTTTCGATCTGGTATTTTATTTTAGGTATTTATTTTATTCATTTTCTTTTTTGCAGCAGTATTATTTTGCAGTATTTTTTCTTTTCTTTTTTCTTTTTTTCGATCTGGTATTTTATTTTAGGTATTTATTTTATTCATTTTCTTTTTTGCAGCAGTATTATTTTGCAGTATTTTTTCTTTTCTTTTTTCTTTTTTTCGATCTGGTATTTTATTTTAGGTATTTATTTTATTCATTTTCTTTTTTGCAGCAGTATTATTTTGCAGTATTTTTTCTTTTCTTTTTTCTTTTTTTCGATCTGGTATTTTATTTTAGGTATTTATTTTATTCATTTTCTTTTTTGCAGCAGTATTATTTTGCAGTATTTTTTCTTTTCTTTTTTTCTTTTTTTCGATCTGGTATTTTATTTTAGGTATTTATTTTATTCATTTTCTTTTTTGCAGCAGTATTATTTTGCAGTATTTTTTCTTTTCTTTTTTCTTTTTTTCGATCTGGTATTTTATTTTAGGTATTTATTTTATTCATTTTCTTTTTTGCAGCAGTATTATTTTGCAGTATTTTTTCTTTTCTTTTTTTCTTTTTTTCGATCTGGTATTTTATTTTAGGTATTTATTTTATTCATTTTCTTTTTTGCAGCAGTATTATTTTGCAGTATTTTTTCTTTTCTTTTTTCTTTTTTTCGATCTGGTATTTTATTTTAGGTATTTATTTTATTCATTTTCTTTTTTGCAGCAGTATTATTTTGCAGTATTTTTTCTTTTCTTTTTTTCTTTTTTTCGATCTGGTATTTTATTTTAGGTATTTATTTTATTCATTTTCTTTTTGCAGCAGTATTATTTTGCAGTATTTTTTCTTTTCTTTTTTCTTTTTTTCGATCTGGTATTTTATTTTAGGTATTTATTTTATTCATTTTCTTTTTTGCAGCAGTATTATTTTGCAGTATTTTTTCTTTTCTTTTTTTCTTTTTTTCGATCTGGTATTTTATTTTAGGTATTTATTTTATTCATTTTCTTTTTTGCAGCAGTATTATTTTGCAGTATTTTTTCTTTTCTTTTTTCTTTTTTTCGATCTGGTATTTTATTTTAGGTATTTATTTTATTCATTTTCTTTTTTGCAGCAGTATTATTTTGCAGTATTTTTTCTTTTCTTTTTTCTTTTTTTCGATCTGGTATTTTATTTTAGGTATTTATTTTATTCATTTTCTTTTTTGCAGCAGTATTATTTTGCAGTATTTTTTCTTTTCTTTTTTTCTTTTTTTCGATCTGGTATTTTATTTTAGGTATTTATTTTATTCATTTTCTTTTTTGCAGCAGTATTATTTTGCAGTATTTTTTCTTTTCTTTTTTTCTT
>JAWNPR010000043.1:0-39062 GCA_035047405.1 Drosophila stalkeri | reverse complement strand
GATATAACCATTTGAGAATTATTAGGTCTTATAAAGTTTTTGCAAAATAGCAGTAAGGCCAGCCAGTTACAATAAAAAAATCTTTATTTGATTCAAAACCTTATTAGCTCAAACTAATTCGATTAATTAAAAGAAAAAAGAAACAAGCACCAAAATATCACCACTGAAAACAAAAAAGTTAAATAAAATCCATTCAAAATTTGAAATGATAAAAAAAAAAGATTTAAAAATTTAATAATTATCGACAAATGGTTGCTACTACTACTCGTGCTAAGCTATAACCATTTGAGAATTATTACGTCTTATATTTTGCAAATACCAGTAAGGCCAGCCAGTTACAATAAAAAAATCTTTATTTCATTAACAAGCACCAAAATATTAACACTGAAAAAACATGTTACTAAAAAAAATCCAACTAAAAATGAACACTAAAAATTTGAAATGAAAAAAAAAAAAAATATGTAATAAATTTAGTAATCATCGACAAATTATTGCAACTACTACTCGTGCTAAGCTATAACCATTTGAGAATTATTAGGTATTATATTTTGCAAATAGCAGTAAGGCCAGCCAGTTACAATAAAAAAATCTTTATTTGATTCGAAACCTTAGTTAAGCTCAGAACTGGTTCTATTAATTAAAAGAAAAAAGGAACAAGCACCAAAATATTACCACTGAAAACATGATAGTTAAATAAAATCCATTAAAAATTTGAAATGAAAAAAAAAAAAGATTTAAAACTTTAATAATTATCGACAAATGGTTGCTACTACTACACGTGCTAAGCTATAACCATTTGAGAATTATTAGGTATTATATTTTGCAAATAGCAGTAAGGCCAGCCAGTTACAATAAAAAAATCTTTATTTGATACAAAACGTTCTTAGCTCAAACTAATTCTATTAATTAAAAGAAAAAAAGAAACAAGGCACCAAAATATCACCACTGAAAAAAAAAAGTTAAATAAAATCCATTGAAAATTTAAAATTTGAAAAAAAAAGATTAATAATTTAATAATTATCGACAAATGGTTGCTACTACTACTCGTGCTAAGCTATAACCATTTGAGAATTATTAGATCTTATATTTTGCAAATAGCAGTAAGGCCAGCCAGTTACAATAAAAAAATCTTTAATTGATTCAAAACCTTAATCAAGCTCAAACTAATTCTATTAATTAAAAAGAAAAAAAAGAAACAAGCACCAAAATATCACCACTGAAAATAAAAAAGTTAAATAAAATCCATTGAAAATTTGAAATGAAAAAAAAAAGTTTTAGCAAATTTTATAATTATCGACGAATGGTTGCTACTACTACTCGTGCTAAGCTATAACCATTTGAGACCCCCTTCCCCCCCTTTTCCCCTTTTATTATTTTAAATTATTAGGTATTATATTTTGCAAATAGCAGTAAGGCCAGCCAGTTATAATAATAAAATCTTTATTTGATTCAAAAGATTATTAGCTCAAACTAATTCTATTAATTAAAAAAAAAAAAAAAACAAGCACCAAAATATCACCACTGAAAACAAAAAAGTTAAATAAAATCCATTGAAAATTTGAAATGAAAAAAAAAAAAAAGATTTAAAACTTTAATAATTATCGACGAATGGTTGCTACTACTACTCGTGCTAATCTTTAACCATTTGAGAATTATTACGTCTTATATTTTGCAAATAGCAGTAAGGCCAGCCAGTTATAATAAAAAAATCTTTATTATTAACAAGCACGAAATTATTAACATTGAAAACATGTTTCTAAAAAATATCCAACTATAAATGACACTAAAAATTTGAAATGAAAAAAAAAATAGTAATACTTTAATAATCATCGACAAATAATTGCAACTACTACTCGTGCTAAGCTATAGCCATTTGAGAATTATTAGGTCTTATAGTTTGCAAATAGCAGTAAGGCCAGCTAGTTACAATAAAAAAATCTTTATTTGATTCGAAACCTTATTAGCTCAAACTGGTTCTATTAATTAAAAAAAAAAAAAAAGAAACAAGCCCCAAAATATTACCACTGAAAACATGTTAGTAAAATAAAATCCATTCAAAATTTGAAATGAAAAAAAAAAATAGATTTAAAACTTTAATAATTATCGACAAATGGTTGCTACTACTACACGTGCTAAGCTATAACCATTTGAGAATTATTAGGTCTTATATTTTGCAAATAGCAGTAAGGCCAGCCAGTTACAATAAAAAAATCTTTATTTGATACAAAACCTTCTTAGCTCAAACTAATTCTATTAATTAAAAGAAAAAAAGAAACAAGCACCAAAATATCACCACTGAAAACAAAAAAGTTAAATAAAATCCATTGAAAATTTGAAATGAAAAAAAAAAAAGATTTAAAACTTTAATAATTATCGACAAATGGTTGCTACTACTACTCGTGCTAAGCTATAACCATTTGAGAATTATTAGGTCTTATATTTTGCAAATAGCAGTAAGGCCAGCCAGTTACAATAAAAAAATCTTTATTTGATACAAAACCTTCTTAGCTCAAACTAATTCTATTAATTAAAAAAAAAAAAGAAACAAGCACCAAAATATCACCACTGAAAACAAAAAAGTTAAATAAAATCCATTGAAAATTTGAAATGAAAAAAAAAAAGATTTAAAACTTTAATAATTATCGACGAATGGTTGCTACTACTACTCGTGCTAAGCTATAACCATTTGAGAATTATTACGTCTTATATTTTGCAAATAGCAGTAAGGCCAGCCAGTTACAATAAAAAAATCTTTATTATTAACAAGCACCAAAATATTACCACTGAAAAAATGCTAGTTAAATAAAATCCAATTAAAAGGACATTGAAAATTTGATATAAAAAAAAAAATTTAATAATTTCATAATTATCGACAAATTATTGCTACTACTACTCGTGCTAAGCTATAACCATTTGAGAATTATTACGTCTTATATTTTGCAAATAGCAGTAAGGCCAGCCAGTTATAATAATAAAATCTTTATTTGATTCAAAACCTTATTAGCTCAAACTAATTCTATTAATTAAAAGAAAAAAAGAAACAAGCACCAAAATATCACCACTGAAAATAAAAAAGTTAAATAAAATCCATTGAAAATTTGAAATGAACAAAAAAAAAAGTTTAATAATTTTAATAATTATCGACGAATGGTTGCTACTACTACTCGTGCTAAGCTATAACCATTTGAGAATTATTAGGTCTTATATTTTGCAAATACCAGTAAGGCCAGCCAGTTACAATAAAAAAATCTTTATTATTAACAAGCACCAAAATATTACCACTAAAAAAATGCTTGTTAAATAAAATCCAATTAAGAGGACATTGAAAATTTGATATAAAAAAAAAAGTTTAATAATTTCATAATTATCGACAAATTATTGCTACTACTACTCGTGCTAAGCTATAACCATTTGAGAATTATTAGGTCTTATATTTTGCAAATAGCAGTAAGGCCAGCCAGTTATAATAAAAAAATCTTTATTTGATTCAAAACCTTATTAGCTCAAACTAATTCTATTAATTAAAAGAAAAAAGAAACAAGCACCAAAATATCACCACTGAAAACAAAAAAGTTAAATAAAATCCATTGAAAATTTGAAATGAAAAAAAAAAGATTTAAAACTTTAATAATTATCGACGAATGGTTGCTACTACTACACGTACTAAGCTATAACCATTTGAGAATTATTAGGTCTTATATTTTGCAAATAGCAGTAAGGCCAGCCAGTTACAATAAAAAAATCTTTATTTGATACAAAACCTTCTTAGCTCAAACTAATTCTATTAATTAAAGAAAAAAAGAAACAATCACCAAAATATTACCACTGAAAAAATGTTAGTTAAATAAAATCCAATTAAAAGGACATTGAAAATTTGATATAAAAAAAAAGTTTAATACTTTCATAATTATCGACAAATTATTGCTACTACTACTCGTGCTAAGCTATAACCATTTGAGAATTATTAGGTCTTATATTTTGCAAATAGCAGTAAGGCCAGCCAGTTATAATAATAAAATCTTTATTTGATTCAAAAGCTTATTAGCTCAAACTAATTCTATTAATTAAAAGAAAAAAAGAAACAAGCACCAAAATATCACCACTGAAAACAAAAAAGTTAAATAAAATCCATTGAAAATTTGAAATGAAAAAAAAAAAAAAAAGATTTAAAACTTTAATAATTATCGACGAATGGTTGCTACTACTACTCGTGCTAAGCTATAACCATTTGAGAATTTTTAGGTCTTATATTTTGCAAATAGCAGTAAGGCCAGCCAGTTATAATAAAAAAATTTTTATTATTAACAAGCACCAAATTATTAACATTGAAAACATGTTTCTAAAAATATCCAACTAGAAATGACACTGAAAATTTGAAATGAAAAAAAAAAAAAAATATGTAATACTTTAATAATCATCGACAAATGATTTGCAACTACTACTCGTGCTAAGCTATAACCATTTGAGAATTATTAGGTCTGATATTTTGCAAATAGCAGTAAGGCCAGCTAGTTACAATAAAAAAAATCTTTATTTGATTCGAAACCTTATTAGCTCAAACTAATTCGATTAATTAAAAAAAAAAGAAAAACAAGCACCAAAATATCACCACTGAAAACAAGAAAGTTAAATAAAATCCATTGAAAATTTGAAATGAAAAAAAAAAAGATTTAAAACTTTAATAATTATCGACAAATGGTTGCTACTACTACACGTGCTAAGCTATAACCATTTGAGAATTATTAGGTCTTATATTTTGCAAATAGCAGTAAGGCCAGCCAGTTACAATAAAAAAATCTTTATTTGATACAAAACCTTCTTAGCTCAAACTAATTCTATTAATTAAAAGAAAAAAAGAAACAAGCACCATAATATCACCACTGAAAACAAAAAAGTTAAATAAAATCCATTGAAAATTTGAAATGAAAAAAAAAAAAAGATTTAAAACTTTAATAATTATCGACAAATGGTTGCTACTACTACTCGTGCTAAGCTATAACCATTTGAGAATTATTACGTCTTATATTTTGCAAATAGCAGTAAGGCCAGCCAGTTACAATAAAAAAATCTTTATTATTAACAAGCACCAAAATATTACCACTGAAAAAATGCTAGTTAAATAAAATCCAATTAAAAGGACATTGAAAATTTGATATAAAAAAAAAAAGTTTAATAATTTCATAATTATCGACAAATTATTGCTACTACTACTCGTGCTAAGCTATAACCATTTGAGAATTATTACGTCTTATATTTTGCAAATAGCAGTAAGGCCAGCCAGTTATAATAATAGAATCTTTATTTGATTCAAAACCTTATTAGCTCAAACTAATTCTATTAATTAAAAGAAAAAAAGAAACAAGCACCAAAATATCACCACTGAAAATAAAAAAGTTAAATAAAATCCATTGAAAATTTGAAATGAACAAAAAAAAAGATTTAATAACTTTAATAATTATCGACGAATGGTTGCTACTACTACTCGTGCTAAGCTATAACCATTTGAGATTTATTAGGTCTTATATTTTGCAAATAGCAGTAAGGCCAGCCAGTTATAATAAAAAAATCTTTATTATTAACAAGCACCAAATTATTAACATTGAAAACATGTTTCTAAAAATATCCAACTAGAAATGACACTGAAAATTTGAAATGAAAAAAAAAAATAAATAAATGTAATACTTTAATAATCACCGACAAATGATTGCAATTACTACTCGTGCTAAGCTATAGCCATTTGAGAATTATTAGGTCTGATATTTTGCAAATCGCAGTAAGGCCAGCCAGTTACAATAAAAAAATCTTTATTATTCAAACTTATTAGCACCAACTAATTCGATTAACTACTAGAAAAACAGAAACAAGTTACCAAAAAATCACCACTGAAAACTAAAAAGTTAAATAGAATCCACTAAAAATTTGAAATAAAAAAAAAAATGTAAAACTTTAATAATCATCGACAAATGATTGCAACTACTACTCGTGCTAAGCTATAACCATTTGAGAATTATTAGGTCTTATATTTTGCAAATACCAGTAAGGCCAGCCAGTTACAATAAAAAAATCTTTATTATTAACAAGCACCAAAATATTACCACTGAAAAAATGCTAGTTAAATAAAATCCAATTAAAAGGACATTGAAAATTTGATATAAAAAAAAAAAGTTTAATAATTTCATAATTATCGACAAATTATTGCAACTACTACTCGTGCTAAGCTATAACCATTTGAGAATTATTAGGTATTATATTTTGCAAATAGCAGTAAGGCCAGCCAGTTATAATAATAGAATCTTTATTTGATTCAAAACCTTATTAGCTCAAACTAATTCTATTAATTAAAAGAAAAAAAGAAACAAGCACCAAAATATCACCACTGAAAATAAAAAAGTTAAATAAAATCCATTGAAAATTTGAAATGAACAAAAAAAAAGTTTAATAATTTTATAATTATCGACGAATGGTTGCTACTACTACTCGTGCTAAGCTATAACCATTTGAGATTTATTAGGTCTTATATTTTGCAAATACCAGTAAGGCCAGCCAGTTACAATAAAAAAATCTTTATTATTAACAAACACCAAAATATTACCACTAAAAAAATGCTTGTTAAATAAAATCCAATTAAGAGGACATTGAAAATTTGATATAAAAAACAAAAAAAGTTTAATAATTTCATAATTATCGACAAATTATTGCTACTACTACTCGTGCTAAGCTATAACCATTTATTAGGTCTTATATTTTGCAAATAGCAGTAAGGCCAGCCAGTTATAATAATAAAATTTTTATTTGATTCAAAAGCTTATTAGCTCAAATTAATTCGATTACTTAAAAGAAAACAAGAAACAAGCACCAAAATATTACCACTGAAGAAATGCTAGTTAAATAAAATCCAATTAAAAGGACATTGAAAATTTGATATAAAAAAAAAAAGTTTAATAATTTCATAATTATCGACAAATTATTGCTACTACTACTCGTGCTAAGCTATAACCATTTGAGAATTATTACGTCTTATATTTTGCAAAGAGCAGTAAGGCCAGCCAGTTACAATAGAAAAATCTTTATTTGATTCAAAAGCTTATTAGCTCAAATTAATTCTATTAATTAAAAGAAAAAAAGAAACAAGCACCAAAATATCACCACTGAAAATAAAAAAGTTAAATAAAATCCATTGAAAATTTGAAATGAAAAAAAAAAAAAAGATTAAAACTTTAATAATCATCGACAAATGATTGCAACTACTATTCGTGCTAAGCTATAACCATTTGAGAATTATTTGGTCTTATATTTTGCAAATAGCAGTAAGGCCAGCCAATTATATAAAAGTCTTTAATTGATTTAAACCCTTATTAGCTCAAACTAATTCGATTACTTAAAAGAAAAAAAGAAACAATCACCAAAATATCACCACTGAAAATAAAAAAGTTAAATAAAATCCATTGAAAATTTGAAATGAAAAAAAAAAGAATATCGACGAATGGTTGCTACTTCTGCACGTGCTAAGCTATAACCATTTGAGAATTATTAGGTCTTATATTTTGCAAATAGCAATAAGGCCAGCCAGTTACAATAAAAAAATCTTTACTTGATACAAAACCTTCTTAGCTCAAACTAATTCTATTAATTTAAAGAAAAAAAGCAACAATCACCAAAATATTACCACTGAAAAAATGTTAGTTAAATAAAATCCAATTAAAAGGACATTGAAAATTTGATATAAAAAAAAAGTTTAATACTTTCATAATTATCGACAAATTATTGCTACTACTGCACGTGCTAAGCTATAACCATTTGAGAATTATTAGGTCTTATATTTTGCAAATACCAGTAAGGCCAGCCAGTTATAATAATAAAATCTTTATTTGATTCAAAACCATTGAAAATTTGAAATGAAAAAAAAAAAAAGATTTAAAACTTTAATAATTATCGACGAATGGTTGCTACTACTACTCGTGCTAAGCTTTAACCATTTGAGAATTATTACGTCTTATATTTTGCAAATAGCAGTAAGGCCAGCCAGTTATAATAAAAAAATCTTTATTATTAACAAGCACCAAATTATTAACATTGAAAACATGTTTCTAAAAATATCCAACTAGAAATGACACTAAAAATTTGAAATAAAAAAAATGTAATACTTTAATAATCATCGACAAATGATTGCAACTACTACTCGTGCTAAGCTATAACCATTTGAGAATTATTAGGTCTTATATTTTGCAAATAGCAGTAAGGCCAGCCAATTATAATAAAAAAGTCTATATCTGATTCGAAACCTTATTAGCTCAAACTAATTCGATTACTTAAAAGAAAAAAGAAACAATCACCAAAATATCACCACTGAAAACAAAAAAGTTAAATAAAATCCATTGAAAATTTGAAATGAAAAAAAAAAAGTTTAATAATTATCGACGAATGGTTGCTACTACTGCACGTGCTAAGCTATAACCATTTGAGAATTATTAGGTCTTATATTTTGCAAATAGCAATAAGGCCAGCCAGTTACAATAAAAAAATCTTTATTTGATACAAAACCTTCTTAGCTCAAACTAATTCGATTACTTAAAAGAAAACAAGAAACAAGCACCAAAATATTACCACTGAAGAAATGCTAGATAAATAAAATCCAATTAAAAGGACATTGAAAATTTGATATAAAAAAAAAGTTTAATAATTTCATAATTATCGACAAATTATTGCTACTACTACTCGTGCTAAGCTATAACCATTTGAGAATTATTAGGTCTTATATTTTGCAAATAGCAGTAAGGCCAGCCAGTTACAATAAAAAAATCTTTATTTGATTCAAAACCTTATTAGCTCAAACTAATTCGATTACTTAAAAGAAAACAAGAAACAAGCACCAAAATATTACCACTGAAGAAATGCAAGATAAATAAAATCCAATTATAAGGACATTGAAAATTTGATATAAAAAAAAAAAGTTTAATAATTTCATAATTATCGACAAATTATTGCTACTACTACTCGTGCTAAGCTATAACCATTTGAGAATTATTAGGTCTTATATTTTGCAAATAGCAGTAGGGCCAGCCAATTATAATAAAAAAGTCTTTATTTGATTCAAAACCTTATTAGCTCAAACTAATTCGATTACTTAAAAGAAAACAAGAAACAAGCACCAAAATATTACCACTGAAGAAATGCTAGATAAATAAAATCCAATTAAAAGGACATTGAAAATTTGATATAAAAAAAAAAGTTTAATAATTTCATAATTATCGACAAATTATTGCTACTACTACTCGTGCTAAGCTATAACCATTTGAGAATTATTAGATCTTATATTTTGCAAATAGCAGTAAGGCCAGCCAATTTAATAAAAAAGTCTTTATTTGATTCAAAACCTTATTAGCTCAAACTAATTCGATTACTTAAAAGAAAACAAGAAACAAGCACCAAAATATTACCACTGAAGAAATGCTAGATAAATAAAATCCAATTAAAAGGACATTGAAAATTTGATATAAAAAAAAAGTTTAATAATTTCATAATTATCGACAAATTATTGCTACTACTACTCGTGCTAAGCTATAACCATTTGAGAATTATTAGGTCTTATATTTTGCAAATAGCAGTAGGGCCAGCCAATTTAATAAAAAAGTCTTTATTTGATTCAAAACCTTATTAGCTCAAACTAATTCGATTACTTAAAAGAAAAAAAGAAACAATCACCAAAATATCACAACTGAAAACAAAAAAGTTAAATAAAATCCATTGAAAATTTGAAATGAAAAAAAAAAAAGATTAAAACTTTAATAATCATCGACAAATGATTGCAACTACTACTCGTGCTAAGCTATAACCATTTGAGAATTATTTGGTCTTATATTTTGCAAATAGCAGTAAGGCCAGCCAATTATATAAAAGTCTTTAATTGATTTAAACCCTTATTAGCTCAAACTAATTCGATTACTTAAAAGAAAAAAAGAAACAATCACCAAAATATCACCACTGAAAATAAAAGAGTTAAATAAAATCCATTGAATATTTGAAATGAAAAAAAAAGAATATCGACGAATGGTTGCTACTACTGCACGTGCTAAGCTATAACCATTTGAGAATTATTAGGTCTTATATTTTGCAAATAGCAATAAGGCCAGCCAGTTACAATAAAAAAATCTTTACTTGATACAAAACCTTCTTAGCTCAAACTAATTCTATTAATTAAAAGAAAACAAGAAACAATCACCAAAATATTACCACTGAAAAAATGTTAGTTAAATAAAATCCAATTAAAAGGACATTGAAAATTTGATATAAAAACAAAAAGTTTAATACTTTCATAATTATCGACAAATTATTGCTACTACTGCACGTGCTAAGCTATAACCACTTGAGAATTATTAGGTATTATATTTTGCAAATAGCAGTAAGGCCAGCCAGTTATAATAATAAAATCTTTATTTGATTCAAAAGCTTATTAGCTCAAACTAATTCTATTAATTAAAAGAAAAAAAGAAACAAGCACCAAAATATCACCACTGAAAACAAAAAAGTTAAATAAAATCCATTGAAAATTTGAAATGAAAAAAAAAAAGATTTAAAACTTTAATAATTATCGACAAATGGTTGCAACTACTACTCGTGCTAAGCTATAACCATTTGAGAATTATTAGGTCTTATATTTTGCAAATAGCAGTAAGGCCAGCCAGTTATAATAAAAAAATCTTTATTTGATTCAAAACCTTATTAGCTCAAACTAATTCGATTACTTAAAAGAAAAAAAGAAACAAGCACCAAAATATCACCACTGAAAACAGTCAAAAAGTTCAAATAAAATCCATTGAAAATTTGAAATGAAAAAAAAAAAAAAGATTTAAAACTTTAATAATTATCGACAAATGGTTGCAAGTACTACTCGTGCTAAGCTATAACCATTTGAGAATTATTAGGTCTTATATTTTGCAAATAGCAGTAAGGCCAGCCAGTTATAATAAAAAAATCTTTATTTGATTCGAAACCTTATTAGCTCAAATTGGTTCTATTAATTAAAAAAAAAAAAAAGGAACAATCCCCAAAATATTAACACTGAAAAATGTTAGTAAAAAAAATCCATTCAAAATTTGAAATGAAAAAAAAAAAAGATTTAAAACTTTAATAATTATCGACAAATGGTTGCTACTACTACACGTGCTAAGCTATAACCATTTGAGAATTATTAGGTCTTATATTTTGCAAATAGCAGTAAGGCCAGCCAATTTAATAAAAAAATCTTTATTTGATTCAAAACCTTATTAGCTCAAACTAATTCGATTACTTAAAAGAAAAAAAGAAACAAGCACCAAAATATTACCACTGAAAAAATGCTAGTTAAATAAAATCCAATTAAAAGGACATTGAAAATTTGATATAAAAAAAAAAGTTTAATACTTTCATAATTATCGACAAATTATTGCTACTACTACTCGTGCTCAGCTATAACCATTTGAGAACTATTAGGTCTTATATTTTGCAAATAGCAGTAAGGCCAGCCAAATTAATAAAAAAGTCTTTTTTTGATTCAAAAACTTATTAGCTCAAACTAATTCTATTAATTAAAAGAAAAAAAGAAACAAGCACCAAAATATCACCACTGAAAATAAAAAAGTTAAATAAAATCCATTGAAAATTTGAAATGAAAAAAAAAAAGATTTAAAACTTTAATAATCATCGACAAATGATTGCAACTACTACACGTGCTAAGCTATAACCATTTGAGAATTATTAGGTCTTATATTTTGCAAATAGCAGTAAGGTCAGCCAATTATAATAAAAAAGTCTTTATTTGAGTCAAAACCTTATTAGCTCAAACTAATTCGATTACTTAAAAGAAAAAAAGAAACAAGCACCAAAATATCACCACTGAAAACAAAAAAGTTAAATAAAATCCATTGAAAATTTGAAATGAAAAAAAAAAAAAAGATTTAAAACTTTAATAATTATCGACGAATGGTTGCTACTACTACTCGTGCTAATCTTTAACCATTTGAGAATTATTACGTCTTATATTTTGCAAATAGCAGTAAGGCCAGCCAGTTATAATAAAAAAATCTTTATTATTAACAAGCACCAAATTATTAACATTGAAAACATGTTTCTAAAAATATCCAACTAGAAATGACACTGAAAATTTGAAATGAAAAAAAAAATAAATAAATATGTAATACTTTAATAATCACCGACAAATATTTGCAATTACTGCTGGTGCTAAGCTATAGCCATTTGAGAATTATTAGGTCCGATAGTTTGCAAATAGCAGTAAGGCCAGCTAGTTACAATAAAAAAATCTTTATTTGATTCGAAACCTTATTAGCTCAAATTGGTTCTATTAATTAAAAAAAAAAAAAAAAGGAACAAGCCCCAAAATATTAACACTGAAAACATGTTAGTAAAAAAAATCCATTCAAAATTTGAAATGAAAAAAAAAAATAGATTTAAAACTTTAATAATTATCGACAAATGGTTGCTACTACTACACGTGCTAAGCTATAACCATTTGAGAATTATTAGGTCTTATATTTTGCAAATAGCAGTAAGGCCAGCCAGTTACAATAAAAAAATCTTTATTTGATACAAAACCTTCTTACTCAAACTAATTCTATTAATTAAAAGAAAAAAAGAAACAAGCACCAAAATATTAACACTGAAAACATGTTAGTAAAAAAAATCCATTCAAAATTTGAAATGAAAAAAAAAAAAAATAGATTTAAAACTTTAATAATTATCGACAAATGGTTGCTACTACTACACGTGCTAAGCTATAACCATTTGAGAATTATTAGGTCTTATATTTTGCAAATAGCAGTAAGGCCAGCCAGTTACAATAAAAAAATCTTTATTTGATACAAAACCTTCTTAGCTCAAACTAATTCTATTAATTAAAAGAAAAAAAGAAACAAGCACCATAATATCACCACTGAAAACAAAAAAGTTAAATAAAATCCATTGAAAATTTGAAATGAAAAAAAAAAAAAGATTTGAAACTTTAATAATTATCGACGAATGGTTGCTACTACTACTCGTGCTAAGCTTTAACCATTTGAGAATTATTACGTCTTATATTTTGCAAATAGCAGTAAGGCCAGCCAGTTATAATAAAAAAATCTTTATTATTAACAAGCACCAAATTATTAACATTGAAAACATGTTTCTAAAAATATCCAACTAGAAATGACACTGAAAATTTGATACGAAAAAAAAAAAAAAATAAATATGTAATACTTTAATAATCATCGACAAATATTTGCAACTACTGCTGGTGCTAAGCTATAGCCATTTGAGAATTATTAGGTCCGATAGTTTGCAAATAGCAGTAAGGTCATCTAGTTACAATAAAAAAATCTTTATTTGATTCGAAACCTTATTAGCTCAAATTGGTTCTATTAATTAAAAAAAAAAAAGGAACAATCCCCAAAATATTAACACTGAAATATGTTAGTAAAAAAAATCCATTCAAAATTTAAATGAAAAAAAAAAAAAGATTTAAAACTTTAATAATTATCGACAAATGGTTGCTACTACTACACGTGCTAAGCTATAACCATTTGAGAATTATTAGGTATTATATTTTGCAAATAGCAGTAAGGCCAGCCAGTTACAATAAAAAAATCTTTATTTGATACAAAACCTTCTTAGCTCAAACTAATTCTATTAATTAAAAGAAAAATAGAAACAAGCACCAAAATATTACCACTGAAAAGATGCTAGTTAAATAAAATCCAATTAAAAGGACATTGAAAATTTGATATAAAAAAAAAAACACGTAAGAAGGCTCTAGTCGAGACGGCTCGACTACGAGATACCCTGAACCCTGCAAAAAAATTAATATTCTTCTTCTTTACGCACGTATAAGCGCGCGCTCTGCTAACCGCGCAGTTGCTGCCGAGGGTTGGGGGTGGGATGGGCTGTACTTTTAACGCTTATAACTCCGTTTCTAGATGGACTATCTTCATGAAACTTTCAGAATATATTAATTGCATTCAAATTTGTCCATTTGCCAAATTACAAGTCTCTAGTATTTGAAATACGTCTTTTTCAAATTGGTGGTGAAGGGGGCGTGGCATCCAAAATCTGAAAATTACAAAATCTGCGTATCCATAATATCTATCTAAATATACAATTTGAAGTCTCTAGCTAAAACGGTGTAGAAGTTATGCTCGAAAAACGTAAAAAACGTAAACGAATTTTCGATTTTTTATCTAAAATTAAGGAACGGGATGAGTTATTGAAAAAACAAAATAAACTTGTACTGCGTAACTAAGATACGAGTGTTCGTGTATTTCAAATAAATTTCAGCTCTCTAGCTTTTGTAGTTTCTGAAATCTCGACGTTCATACGGACGGACGGACGGACGGACGGACGGACGGACAGACGGACAGGGCTCTATCAACTTATTTTTTTGTGCTGATCAAGAATATATATACTTTATGGGGTCTGCGACGTCTCCTTCTGCCTGTTACATACATTTTCACAAAAACATTATACCCTGAATTCCCATTTTCAATGGGTTCAGGGTATAAAAAGTTTAATAATTTCATAATTATCGACAAATTATTGCTACTACTACTCGTGCTAAGCTATAACCATTTGAGAATTATTAGGTCTTATATTTTGCAAATAGCAGTAAGGCCAGCCAGTTATAATAATAAAATCTTTATTTGATTCAAAAGCTTATTAGCTCAAACTAATTCTATTAATTAAAAGAAAAAAAGAAACCAGCACCATAATATCACCACTGAAAACAAAAAAGTTAAATAAAATCCATTGAAAATTTTGAAATGAAAAAAAAAAAGATTTGAAACTTTAATAATTATCGACGAATGGTTGCTACTACTACTCGTGCTAAGCTTTAAGCATTTGAGAATTATTACGTCTTATATTTTGCAAATAGCAGTAAGGCTAGTCAGTTATAATAAAAAAATCTTTATTATTAACAAGCACCAAATTATTAACATTGAAAACATGTTTCTAAAAATATCCAACTAGAAATGACACTGAAAATTTGAAATGAAAAAAAAAAGATTTAAAACTTTAATAATCAGCGACAAATGATTGCAACTACTACTCGTGCTAAGCTATAACCATTTGAGAATTATTAGATCTTATATTTTGCAAATAGCAGTAAGGCCAGCCAATTTAATAAAAAAGTCTTTATTTGATTCAAAACCTTATTAGCTCAAACTCATTCGATTACTTAAAAGAAAAAAAGAAACAAGCACCAAAATATCACCACTGAAAAAATGCTAGTTAAATAAAATCCAATTAAAAGGACATTGAAAATTTGATATAAAAAAAAAAGTTTAATACTTTCATAATTATCGACAAATTATTGCTACTACTACTCGTGCTCAGCTATAACCATTTGATAACTATTAGGTCTTATATTTTGCAAATAGCAGTAAGGCCAGCCAAATTAATAAAAAAGTCTTTTTTTGATTCAAAAACTTATTAGCTCAAACTAATTCTATTAATTAAAAGAAAAAAAGAAACAAGCACCAAAATATCACCACTGAAAATAAAAAAGTTAAATAAAATCCATTGAAAATTTGAAATGAAAAAAAAAAAGATTTAAAACTTTAATAATCAGCGACAAATGATTGCAACTACTACTCGTGCTAAGCTATAACCATTTGAGAATTATTAGATCTTATATTTTGCAAATAGCAGTAAGGCCAGCCAATTTAATAAAAAAGTCTTTATTTGATTCAAAACCTTATTAGCTCAAACTAATTCGATTACTTAAAAGAAAAAAAGAAACAAGCACCAAAATATCACCACTGAAAAAATGCTAGTTAAATAAAATCCAATTAAAAGGACATTGAAAATTTGATATAAAAAAAAAGTTTAATACTTTCATAATTATCGACAAATTATTGCTACTACTACTCGTGCTCAGCTATAACCATTTGATAACTATTAGGTCTTATATTTTGCAAATAGCAGTAAGGCCAGCCAAATTAATAAATAAGTCTTTTTTTGATTCAAAAACTTATTAGCTCAAACTAATTCTATTAATTAAAAGAAAAAAAGAAACAAGCACCAAAATATCACCACTGAAAATAAAAAAGTTAAATAAAATCCATTGAAAATTTGAAATGAAAAAAAAAAAGATTTAAAACTTTAATAATCGTCGACAAATGATTGCAACTACTACTCGTGCTAAGCTATAACCATTTGAGAATTATTAGGTCTTATATTTTGCAAATAGCAGTAAGGTCAGCCAATTATAATAAAAAAGTCTTTATTTGAGTCAAAACCTTATTAGCTCAAACTAATTCGATTAATTAAAAGAAAAAAAGAAACAAGCCCCAAAATATTAACACTGAAAACATGTTAGTAAAAAAAATCCATTCAAAATTTGAAATGAAAAAAAAAAAATAGATTTAAAACTTTAATAATTATCGACAAATGGTTGCTACTACTACACGTGCTAAGCTATAACCATTTGAGAATTATTAGGTCTTATATTTTGCAAATAGCAGTAAGGCCAGCCAGTTACAATAAAAAAATCTTTATTTGATACAAAACCTTCTTAGCTCAAACTAATTCTATTAATTAAAAGAAAAAAGAAACAAGCACCATAATATCACCACTGAAAACAAAAAAGTTAAATAAAATCTATTGAAAATTTGAAATGAAAAAAAAAAAAAAGATTTGAAACTTTAATAATTATCGACGAATGGTTGCTACTACTACTCGTGCTAAGCTTTAACCATTTGAGAATTATTACGTCTTATATTTTGCAAATAGCAGTAAGGCCAGCCAGTTATAATAAAAAAATCTTTATTATTAACAAGCACCAAATTATTAACATTGAAAACATGTTTCTAAAAATATCCAACTAGAAATGACACTGAAAATTTGATACGAAAAAAAAAAAATAAATATGTAATACTTTAATAATCATCGACAAATATTTGCAACTACTGCTGGTGCTAAGCTATAGTCATTTGAGAATTATTAGGTCCGATAGTTTGCAAATAGCAGTAAGGTCATCTAGTTACAATAAAAAAATCTTTATTTGATTCGAATCCTTATTAGCTCAAATTGGTTCTATTAATTAAAAAAAAAAAAGGAACAATCCCCAAAATATTAACACTGAAATATGTTAGTAAAAAAAATCCATTCAAAATTTAAATGAAAAAAAAAAAAAGATTTAAAACTTTAATAATTATCGACAAATGGTTGCTACTACTACACGTGCTAAGCTATAACCATTTGAGAATTATTAGGTATTATATTTTGCAAATAGCAGTAAGGCCAGCCAGTTACAATAAAAAAATCTTTATTTGATACAAAACCTTCTTAGCTCAAACTAATTCTATTAATTAAAAGAAAAATAGAAACAAGCACCAAAATATTACCACTGAAAAGATGCTAGTTAAATAAAATCCAATTAAAAGGACATTGAAAATTTGATATAAAAAAAAAACACGTAAGAAGGCTCTAGTCGAGACGGCTCGACTACGAGATACCCTGAACCCTGCAAAAAAATTAATATTCTTCTTCTTTACGCACGTATAAGCGCGCGCTCTGCTAACCGCGCAGTTGCTGCCGAGGGTTGGGGGTGGGATGGGCTGTACTTTGAACGCTTATAACTCCGTTTCTAGATGGACTATCTTCATGAAACTTTCAGAATATATTAATTGCTTTTTTATCTAAAATTAAGGAACGGGATGAGTTATCGAAAAAACAAAATAAACTTGTACTGCGTAACTAAGATACGAGTGTTCGTGTATTTCAAATAAATTTCAGCTCTCTAGCTTTTGTAGTTTCTGAAATCTCGACGTTCATACGGACGGACGGACGGACGGACGGACGGACGGACAGACGGACAGGGCTCTATCAACTTATTTTTTTGTGCTGATCAAGAATATATATACTTTATGGGGTCTGCGACGTCTCCTTCTGCCTGTTACATACATTTTCACAAAAACATTATACCCTGAATTCCCATTTTCAATGGGTTCAGGGTATAAAAAGTTTAATAATTTCATAATTATCGACAAATTATTGCTACTACTACTCGTGCTAAGCTATAACCATTTGAGAATTATTAGGTCTTATATTTTGCAAATAGCAGTAAGGCCAGCCAGTTATAATAATAAAATCTTTATTTGATTCAAAAGCTTATTAGCTCAAACTAATTCTATTAATTAAAAGAAAAAAAGAAACCAGCACCATAATATCACCACTGAAAACAAAAAAGTTAAATAAAATCCATTGAAAATTTTGAAATGAAAAAAAAAAAAGATTTGAAACTTTAATAATTATCGACGAATGGTTGCTACTACTACTCGTGCTAAGCTTTAAGCATTTGAGAATTATTACGTCTTATATTTTGCAAATAGCAGTAAGGCTAGTCAGTTATAATAAAAAAATCTTTATTATTAACAAGCACCAAATTATTAACATTGAAAACATGTTTCTAAAAATATCCAACTAGAAATGACACTGAAAATTTGAAATGAAAAAAAAAAAGATTTAAAACTTTAATAATCAGCGACAAATGATTGCAACTACTACTCGTGCTAAGCTATAACCATTTGAGAATTATTAGATCTTATATTTTGCAAATAGCAGTAAGGCCAGCCAATTTAATAAAAAAGTCTTTATTTGATTCAAAACCTTATTAGCTCAAACTAATTCGATTACTTAAAAGAAAAAAAGAAACAAGCACCAAAATATCACCACTGAAAAAATGCTAGTTAAATAAAATCCAATTAAAAGGACATTGAAAATTTGATATAAAAAAAAAAAGTTTAATACTTTCATAATTATCGACAAATTATTGCTACTACTACTCGTGCTCAGCTATAACCATTTGATAACTATTAGGTCTTATATTTTGCAAATAGCAGTAAGGCCAGCCAAATTAATAAAAAAGTCTTTTTTTGATTCAAAAACTTATTAGCTCAAACTAATTCTATTAATTAAAAGAAAAAAAGAAACAAGCACCAAAATATCACCACTGAAAATAAAAAAGTTAAATAAAATCCATTGAAAATTTGAAATGAAAAAAAAAAAAAGATTTAAAACTTTAATAATCGTCGACAAATGATTGCAACTACTACTCGTGCTAAGCTATAACCATTTGAGAATTATTAGGTCTTATATTTTGCAAATAGCAGTAAGGTCAGCCAATTATAATAAAAAAGTCTTTATTTGAGTCAAAACCTTATTAGCTCAAACTAATTCGATTACTTAAAAGAAAAAAAGAAACAAGCACCAAAATATCACCACTGAAAAAATGCTAGTTAAATAAAATCCAATTAAAAGGACATTGAAAATTTGAAATAAAAAAAAAGTTTAATACTTTCATAATTATCGACAAATTATTGCTACTACTACTCGTGCTAAGCTATAACCATTTGAGAATTATTAGGTCTTATATTTTGCAAATAGCAGTAAGGCCAGCCAATTATAATAAAAAAATCTTTATTTGATTCAAAACCTTATTAGCTCAAACTAATTCGATTACTTAAAAGAAAACAAGAAACAATCACCAAAATATCACCACTGAAAACAAAAAAGTTAAATAAAATCCATTGAAAATTTGAAATGAAAAAAAAATTTATAAGAATATCGACGAATGGTTGCTACTACTGCACGTGCTAAGCTATAACCATTTGAGAATTATTAGGTCTTATATTTTGCAAATAGCAGTAAGGCCAGCCAGTTACAATAAAAAAATCTTTATTTGATTCAAAACCTTCTTAGCTCAAACTAATTCGATTACTTAAAAGAAAACAAGAAACAAGCACCAAAATATTACCACTGAAGAAATGCTAGATAAATAAAATCCAATTAAAAGGACATTGAAAATTTGATATAAAAAAAAAAGTTTAATAATTTCATAATTATCGACAAATTATTGCTACTACTACTCGTGCTAAGCTATAACCATTTGAGAATTATTAGGTCTTATATTTTGCAAATAGCAGTAAGGCCAGCCAGTTACAATAAAAAAATCTTTATTTGATTCAAAACCTTATTAGCTCAAACTAATTCGATTACTTAAAAGAAAACAAGAAACAAGCACCAAAATATTACCACTGAAGAAATGCTAGATAAATAAAATCCAATTAAAAGGACATTGAAAATTTGATATAAAAAAAAAGTTTAATAATTTCATAATTATCGACAAATTATTGCTACTACTACTCGTGCTAAGCTATAACCATTTGAGAATTATTAGGTCTTATATTTTGCAAATAGCAGTAGGGCCAGCCAATTTAATAAAAAAGTCTTTATTTGATTCAAAACCTTATTAGCTCAAACTAATTCGATTACTTAAAAGAAAAAAAGAAACAATCACCAAAATATCACAACTGAAAACAAAAAAGTTAAATAAAATCCATTGAAAATTTGAAATGAAAAAAAAAAAGATTAAAACTTTAATAATCATCGACAAATGATTGCAACTACTACTCGTGCTAAGCTATAACCATTTGAGAATTATTTGGTCTTATATTTTGCAAATAGCAGTAAGGCCAGCCAATTATATAAAAGTCTTTAATTGATTTAAACCCTTATTAGCTCAAACTAATTCGATTACTTAAAAGAAAAAAAGAAACAATCACCAAAATATCACCACTGAAAATAAAAGAGTTAAATAAAATCCATTGAATATTTGAAATGAAAAAAAAAAGAATATCGACGAATGGTTGCTACTACTGCACGTGCTAAGCTATAACCATTTGAGAATTATTAGGTCTTATATTTTGCAAATAGCAATAAGGCCAGCCAGTTACAATAAAAAAATCTTTACTTGATACAAAACCTTCTTAGCTCAAACTAATTCTATTAATTAAAAGAAAAAAAGAAACAATCACCAAAATATTACCACTGAAAAAATGTTAGTTAAATAAAATCCAATTAAAAGGACATTGAAAATTTGATATAAAAACAAAAAGTTTAATACTTTCATAATTATCGACAAATTATTGCTACTACTGCACGTGCTAAGCTATAACCACTTGAGAATTATTAGGTATTATATTTTGCAAATAGCAGTAAGGCCAGCCAGTTATAATAATAAAATCTTTATTTGATTCAAAAGCTTATTAGCTCAAACTAATTCTATTAATTAAAAGAAAAAAAGAAACAAGCACCAAAATATCACCACTGAAAACAAAAAAGTTAAATAAAATCCATTGAAAATTTGAAATGAAAAAAAAAAAAAAAAGATTTAAAACTTTAATAATTATCGACGAATGGTTGCTAGTACTACTCGTGCTAATCTTTAACCATTTGAGAATTATTACGTCTTATATTTTGCAAATAGCAGTAAGGCCAGCCAGTTATAATAAAAAAATCTTTATTATTAACAAGCACCAAATTATTAACATTGAAAACATGTTTCTAAAAATATCCAACTAGAAATGACACTGAAAATTTGAAATGAAAAAAAAAATAAATAAATATGTAATACTTTAATAATCACCGACAAATATTTGCAATTACTGCTGGTGCTAAGCTATAGCCATTTGAGAATTATTAGGTCCGATAGTTTGCAAATAGCAGTAAGGCCAGCTAGTTACAATAAAAAAATCTTTATTTGATTCGAAACCTTATTAGCTCAAATTGGTTCTATTAATTAAAAAAAAAAAAAAAAGGAACAAGCCCCAAAATATTAACACTGAAAACATGTTAGTAAAAAAAATCCATTCAAAATTTGAAATGAAAAAAAAAAAAATAGATTTAAAACTTTAATAATTATCGACAAATGGTTGCTACTACTACACGTGCTAAGCTATAACCATTTGAGAATTATTAGGTCTTATATTTTGCAAATAGCAGTAAGGCCAGCCAGTTACAATAAAAAAATCTTTATTTGATACAAAACCTTCTTAGCTCAAACTAATTCTATTAATTAAAAGAAAAAAAGAAACAAGCACCAAAATATCACCACTGAAAACAAAAAAGTTAAATAAAATCCATTGAAAATTTGAAATGAAAAAAAAAAAAAAGATTTAAAACTTTAATAATTATCGACGAATGGTTGCTACTACTACTCGTGCTAAGCTTTAACCATTTGAGAATTATTACGTCTTATATTTTGCAAATAGCAGTAAGGCCAGCCAGTTATAATAAAAAAATCTTTATTATTAACAAGCACCAAATTATTAACATTGAAAACATGTTTCTAAAAATATCCAACTAGAAATGACACTGAAAATTTGAAATGAAAAAAAAAATAAATAAATATGTAATACTTTAATAATCACCGACAAATATTTGCAATTACTGCTGGTGCTAAGCTATAGCCATTTGAGAATTATTAGGTCTGATAGTTTGCAAATAGCAGTAAGGCCAGCTAGTTACAATAAAAAAATCTTTATTTGATTCGAAACCTTATTAGCTCAAATTGGTTCTATTAATTAAAAAAAAAAAAAAAGGAACAAGCCCCAAAATATTAACACTGAAAACATGTTAGTAAAAAAAATCCATTCAAAATTTGAAATGAAAAAAAAAAAAAATAGATTTAAAACTTTAATAATTATCGACAAATGGTTGCTACTACTACACGTGCTAAGCTATAACCATTTGAGAATTATTAGGTCTTATATTTTGCAAATAGCAGTAAGGCCAGCCAGTTACAATAAAAAAATCTTTATTTGATACAAAACCTTCTTAGCTCAAACTAATTCTATTAATTAAAAGAAAAAAGAAACAAGCACCATAATATCACCACTGAAAACAAAAAAGTTAAATAAAATCCATTGAAAATTTGAAATGAAAAAAAAAAAAGATTTAAAACTTTAATAATTATCGACAAATGGTTGCTACTACTACTCGTGCTAAGCTATAACCATTTGAGAATTATTACGTCTTATATTTTGCAAATAGCAGTAAGGCCAGCCAGTTATAATAAAAAAATCTTTATTATTAACAAGCACCAAATTATTAACATTGAAAACATGTTTCTAAAAATATCCAACTAGAAATGACACTGAAAATTTGATACGAAAAAAAAAAAATAAATATGTAATACTTTAATAATCATCGACAAATATTTGCAACTACTGCTGGTGCTAAGCTATAGCCATTTGAGAATTATTAGGTCCGATAGTTTGCAAATAGCAGTAAGGTCATCTAGTTACAATAAAAAAAATCTTTATTTGATTCGAAACCTTATTAGCTCAAATTGGTTCTATTAATTAAAAAAAAAAAAAGGAACAATCCCCAAAATATTAACACTGAAATATGTTAGTAAAAAAAATCCATTCAAAATTTAAATGAAAAAAAAAAAAAAGATTTAAAACTTTAATAATTATCGACAAATGGTTGCTACTACTACACGTGCTAAGCTATAACCATTTGAGAATTATTAGGTATTATATTTTGCAAATAGCAGTAAGGCCAGCCAGTTACAATAAAAAAATCTTTATTTGATACAAAACCTTCTTAGCTCAAACTAATTCTATTAATTAAAAGAAAAATAGAAACAAGCACCAAAATATTACCACTGAAAAGATGCTAGTTAAATAAAATCCAATTAAAAGGACATTGAAAATTTGATATAAAAAAAAAACACGTAAGAAGGCTCTAGTCGAGACGGCTCGACTACGAGATACCCTGAACCCTGCAAAAAAATTAATATTCTTCTTCTTTACGCACGTATAAGCGCGCGCTCTGCTAACCGCGCAGTTGCTGCCGAGGGTTGGGGGTGGGATGGGCTGTACTTTGAACGCTTATAACTCCGTTTCTAGATGGACTATCTTCATGAAACTTTCAGAATATATTAATTGCATTCAAATTTGTCCATTTGCCAAATTACAAGTCTCTAGTATTTGAAATACGTCTTTTTCAAATTGGTGGTGAAGGGGGCGTGGCATCCAAAATCTGAAAATTACAAAATCTGCGTATCCATAATATCTATCTAAATATACAATTTGAAGTCTCTAGCTAAAACGGTGTAGAAGTTATGCTCGAAAAACGTAAAAAACGTAAACGAATTTTCGATTTTTTATCTAAAATTAAGGAACGGGATGAGTTATCGAAAAAACAAAATAAACTTGTACTGCGTAACTAAGATACGAGTGTTCGTGTATTTCAAATAAATTTCAGCTCTCTAGCTTTTGTAGTTTCTGAAATCTCGACGTTCATACGGACGGACGGACGGACGGACGGACGGACGGACGGACAGACGGACAGGGCTCTATCAACTTATTTTTTTGTGCTGATCAAGAATATATATACTTTATGGGGTCTGCGACGTCTCCTTCTGCCTGTTACATACATTTTCACAAAAACATTATACCCTGAATTCCCATTTTCAATGGGTTCAGGGTATAAAAAGTTTAATAATTTCATAATTATCGACAAATTATTGCTACTACTACTCGTGCTAAGCTATAACCATTTGAGAATTATTAGGTCTTATATTTTGCAAATAGCAGTAAGGCCAGCCAGTTATAATAATAAAATCTTTATTTGATTCAAAAGCTTATTAGCTCAAACTAATTCTATTAATTAAAAGAAAAAAAGAAACAAGCACCAAAATATCACCACTGAAAACAAAAAAGTTAAATAAAATCCATTGAAAATTTTGAAATGAAAAAAAAAAAAAGATTTGAAACTTTAATAATTATCGACGAATGGTTGCTACTACTACTCGTGCTAAGCTTTAAGCATTTGAGAATTATTACGTCTTATATTTTGCAAATAGCAGTAAGGCTAGTCAGTTATAATAAAAAAAACTTTATTATTAACAAGCACCAAATTATTAACATTGAAAACATGTTTCTAAAAATATCCAACTAGAAATGACACTGAAAATTTGAAATGAAAAAAAAAAAGATTTAAAACTTTAATAATCAGCGACAAATGATTGCAACTACTACTCGTGCTAAGCTATAACCATTTGAGAATTATTAGATCTTATATTTTGCAAATAGCAGTAAGGCCAGCCAATTTAATAAAAAAGTCTTTATTTGATTCAAAACCTTATTAGCTCAAACTCATTCGATTACTTAAAAGAAAAAAAGAAACAAGCACCAAAATATCACCACTGAAAAAATGCTAGTTAAATAAAATCCAATTAAAAGGACATTGAAAATTTGATATAAAAAAAAAGTTTAATACTTTCATAATTATCGACAAATTATTGCTACTACTACTCGTGCTCAGCTATAACCATTTGATAACTATTAGGTCTTATATTTTGCAAATAGCAGTAAGGCCAGCCAAATTAATAAAAAAGTCTTTTTTTGATTCAAAAACTTATTAGCTCAAACTAATTCTATTAATTAAAAGAAAAAAAGAAACAAGCACCAAAATATCACCACTGAAAATAAAAAAGTTAAATAAAATCCATTGAAAATTTGAAATGAAAAAAAAAAAGATTTAAAACTTTAATAATCAGCGACAAATGATTGCAACTACTACTCGTGCTAAGCTATAACCATTTGAGAATTATTAGATCTTATATTTTGCAAATAGCAGTAAGGCCAGCCAATTTAATAAAAAAGTCTTTATTTGATTCAAAACCTTATTAGCTCAAACTAATTCGATTACTTAAAAGAAAAAAAGAAACAAGCACCAAAATATCACCACTGAAAAAATGCTAGTTAAATAAAATCCAATTAAAAGGACATTGAAAATTTGATATAAAAAAAAAAGTTTAATACTTTCATAATTATCGACAAATTATTGCTACTACTACTCGTGCTCAGCTATAACCATTTGATAACTATTAGGTCTTATATTTTGCAAATAGCAGTAAGGCCAGCCAAATTAATAAAAAAGTCTTTTTTTGATTCAAAAACTTATTAGCTCAAACTAATTCTATTAATTAAAAGAAAAAAGAAACAAGCACCAAAATATCACCACTGAAAATAAAAAAGTTAAATAAAATCCATTGAAAATTTGAAATGAAAAAAAAAAAAGATTTAAAACTTTAATAATCGTCGACAAATGATTGCAACTACTACTCGTGCTAAGCTATAACCATTTGAGAATTATTAGGTCTTATATTTTGCAAATAGCAGTAAGGTCAGCCAATTATAATAAAAAAGTCTTTATTTGAGTCAAAACCTTATTAGCTCAAACTAATTCGATTACTTAAAAGAAAAAAAGAAACAAGCACCAAAATATCACCACTGAAAAAATGCTAGTTAAATAAAATCCAATTAAAAGGACATTGAAAATTTGATATAAAAAAAAAAAGTTTAATACTTTCATAATTATCGACAAATTATTGCTACTACTACTCGTGCTAAGCTATAACCATTTGAGAATTATTAGGTCTTATATTTTGCAAATAGCAGTAAGGTCAGCCAATTATAATAAAAAAGTCTTTATTTGAGTCAAAACCTTATTAGCTCAAACTAATTCGATTACTTAAAAGAAAAAAAGAAACAATCACCAAAATATCACCACTGAAAACAAAAAAGTTAAATAAAATCCATTGAAAATTTGAAATGAAAAAAAAAAAGAATATCGACGAATGGTTGCTACTACTGCACGTGCTAAGCTATAACCATTTGAGAATTATTAGGTCTTATATTTTGCAAATAGCAATAAGGCCAGCCAGTTACAATAAAAAAATCTTTATTTGATACAAAACCTTCTTAGCTCAAACTAATTCGATTACTTAAAAGAAAACAAGAAACAAGCACCAAAATATTACCACTGAAGAAATGCTAGATAAATAAAATCCAATTAAAAGGACATTGAAAATTTGATATAAAAAAAAAAAGTTTAATAATTTCATAATTATCGACAAATTATTGCTACTACTACTCGTGCTAAGCTATAACCATTTGAGAATTATTAGGTCTTATATTTTGCAAATAGCAGTAAGGCCAGCCAGTTACAATAAAAAAATCTTTATTTGATTCAAAACCTTATTAGCTCAAACTAATTCGATTACTTAAAAGAAAACAAGAAACAAGCACCAAAATATTACCACTGAAGAAATGCTAGATAAATAAAATCCAATTATAAGGACATTGAAAATTTGATATAAAAAAAAAAGTTTAATAATTTCATAATTATCGACAAATTATTGCTACTACTACTCGTGCTAAGCTATAACCATTTGAGAATTATTAGGTCTTATATTTTGCAAATAGCAGTAAGGCCAGCCAATTATAATAAAAAAGTCTTTATTTGATTCAAAACCTTATTAGCTCAAACTAATTCGATTACTTAAAAGAAAACAAGAAACAAGCACCAAAATATTACCACTGAAAATAAAAAAGTTAAATAAAATCCATTGAAAATTTGAAATGAAAAAAAAAAAGATTTAAAACTTTAATAATCGTCGACAAATGATTGCAACTACTACTCGGGCTAAGCTATAACCATTTGAGAATTATTAGGTCTTATATTTTGCAAATAGCAATAAGGCCAGCCAGTTACAATAAAAAAATCTTTATTTGATACAAAACCTTCTTAGCTCAAACTAATTCGATTACTTAAAAGAAAACAAGAAACAAGCACCAAAATATTACCACTGAAGAAATGCTAGATAAATAAAATCCATTTAAAAGGACATTGAAAATTTGATATAAAAAAAAAAGTTTAATAATTTCATAATTATCGACAAATTATTGCTACTACTACTCGTGCTAAGCTATAACCATTTGAGAATTATTAGGTCTTATATTTTGCAAATAGCAGTAAGGTCAGCCAATTATAATAAAAAAGTCTTTATTTGAGTCAAAACCTTATTAGCTCAAACTAATTCGATTACTTAAAAGAAAAAAGAAACAATCACCAAAATATCACCACTGAAAACAAAAAAGTTAAATAAAATCCATTGAAAATTTGAAATGAAAAAAAAAAAAGAATATCGACGAATGGTTGCTACTACTGCACGTGCTAAGCTATAACCATTTGAGAATTATTAGGTCTTATATTTTGCAAATAGCAATAAGGCCAGCCAGTTACAATAAAAAAATCTTTATTTGATACAAAACCTTCTTAGCTCAAACTAATTCGATTACTTAAAAGAAAACAAGAAACAAGCACCAAAATATTACCACTGAAGAAATGCTAGATAAATAAAATCCAATTAAAAGGACATTGAAAATTTGATAAAAAAAAAAAAGTTTAATAATTTCATAATTATCGACAAATTATTGCTACTACTACTCGTGCTAAGCTATAACCATTTGAGAATTATTAGGTCTTATATTTTGCAAATAGCAGTAAGGTCAGCCAGTTACAATAAAAAAATCTTTATTTGATTCAAAACCTTATTAGCTCAAACTAATTCGATTACTTAAAAGAAAACAAGAAACAAGCACCAAAATATTACCACTGAAGAAATGCTAGATAAATAAAATCCAATTATAAGGACATTGAAAATTTGATATAAAAAAAAAAGTTTAATAATTTCATAATTATCGAAAAATTATTGCTACTACTACTCGTGCTAAGCTATAACCATTTGAGAATTATTAGGTCTTATATTTTGCAAATAGCAGTAGGGCCAGCCAATTTAATAAAAAAGTCTTTATTTGATGCAAAACCTTATTAGCTCAAACTAATTCGATTACTTAAAAGAAAACAAGAAACAAGCACCAAAATATTACCACTGAAAATAAAAAAGTTAAATAAAATCCATTGAAAATTTGAAATGAAAAAAAAAAAGATTTAAAACTTTAATAATCGTCGACAAATTATTGCAACTACTACTCGGGCTAAGCTATAACCATTTGAGAATTATTAGGTCTTATATTTTGCAAATAGCAATAAGGCCAGCCAGTTACAATAAAAAAATCTTTATTTGATACAAAACCTTCTTAGCTCAAACTAATTCGATTACTTAAAAGAAAACAAGAAACAAGCACCAAAATATTACCACTGAAGAAATGCTAGATAAATAAAATCCAATTAAAAGGACATTGAAAATTTGATATAAAAAAAAAAAGTTTAATAATTTCATAATTATCGACAAATTATTGCTACTACTACTCGTGCTAAGCTATAACCATTTGAGAATTATTAGGTCTTATATTTTGCAAATAGCAGTAAGGCCAGCCAGTTACAATAAAAAAATCTTTATTTGATTCAAAACCTTATTAGCTCAAACTAATTCGATTACTTAAAAGAAAACAAGAAACAAGCACCAAAATATTACCACTGAAGAAATGCTAGATAAATAAAATCCAATTATAAGGACATTGAAAATTTGATATAAAAAAAAAAGTTTAATAATTTCATAATTATCGACAAATTATTGCTACTACTACTCGTGCTAAGCTATAACCATTTGAGAATTATTAGGTCTTATATTTTGCAAATAGCAGTAAGGTCAGCCAATTATAATAAAAAAGTCTTTATTTGAGTCAAAACCTTATTAGCTCAAACTAATTCGATTACTTAAAAGAAAAAAAGAAACAATCACCAAAATATCACCACTGAAAACAAAAAAGTTAAATAAAATCCATTGAAAATTTGAAATGAAAAAAAAAAAAGAATATCGACGAATGGTTGCTACTACTGCACGTGCTAAGCTATAACCATTTGAGAATTATTAGGTCTTATATTTTGCAAATAGCAATAAGGCCAGCCAGTTACAATAAAAAAATCTTTATTTGATACAAAACCTTCTTAGCTCAAACTAATTCGATTACTTAAAAGAAAACAAGAAACAAGCACCAAAATATTACCACTGAAGAAATGCTAGATAAATAAAATCCAATTAAAAGGACATTGAAAATTTGATATAAAAAAAAAAGTTTAATAATTTCATAATTATCGACAAATTATTGCTACTACTACTCGTGCTAAGCTATAACCATTTGAGAATTATTAGGTCTTATATTTTGCAAATAGCAGTAAGGCCAGCCAGTTACAATAAAAAAATCTTTATTTGATTCAAAACCTTATTAGCTCAAACTAATTCGATTACTTAAAAGAAAACAAGAAACAAGCACCAAAATATTACCACTGAAAATAAAAAAGTTAAATAAAATCCATTGAAAATTTGAAATGAAAAAAAAAAAGATTTAAAACTTTAATAATTGTCGACAAATGATTGCAACTACTACTCGGGCTAAGCTATAACCATTTGAGAATTATTAGGTCTTATATTTTGCAAATAGCAGTAAGGCCAGCCAGTTACAATAAAAAAATCTTTATCTAAAACTTCTTAGCTCAAACTAATTCGATTACTTAAAAGAAAACAAGAAACAAGCACCAAAATATTACCACTGAAAAAATGCTAGATAAATAAAATCCAATTATAAGGACATTGAAAATTTGATATAAAAAAAAAGTTTAATAATTTCATAATTATCGACAAATTATTGCTACTACTACTCGTGCTAAGCTATAACCATTTGAGAATTATTAGGTCTTATATTTTGCAAATAGCAGTAAGGCCAGCCAATTATAATAAAAAAGTCTTTATTTGATTCAAAACCTTATTAGCTCAAACTAATTCGATTACTTAAAAGAAAAAAAGAAACAATCACCAAAATATCACCACTGAAAACAAAAAAGTTAAATAAAATCCATTGAAAATTTGAAATGAAAAAAAAAAGATTTAAAACTTTAATAATTATCGACGAATGGTTGCTACTACTGCACGTGCTAAGCTATAACCATTTGAGAATTATTAGGTCTTATATTTTGCAAATAGCAATAAGGCCAGCCAGTTACAATAAAAAAATCTTTATTTGATACAAAACCTTCTTAGCTCAAACTAATTCGATTACTTAAAAGAAAACAAGAAACAAGCACCAAAATATTACCACTGAAAAAATGCTAGTTAAATAAAATCCAATTAAAAGGACATTGAAAATTTGATAAAAAAAAAAAAGTTTAATAATTTCATAATTATCGACAAATTATTGCTACTACTACTCGTGCTAAGCTATAACCATTTGAGAATTATTAGGTCTTATATTTTGCAAATAGCAGTAAGGCCAGCCAGTTACAATAAAAAAATCTTTATTTGATTCAAAACCTTATTAGCTCAAACTAATTCGATTACTTAAAAGAAAACAAGAAACAAGCACCAAAATATTACCACTGAAAAAATGCTAGTTAAATAAAATCCAATTAGAAGTGACATTGAAAATTTGAAATGAAAAAAAAAAGATTTAATAATTTAATAATTATCGACAAATTATTGCTACTACTACTCGTGCTAAGCTATAACCATTTGAGAATTATTAGGTCTTATATTTTGCAAATAGCAGTAAGGCCAGCCAGTTATAATAAAAAAATCTTTATTTGATTCAAAACCTTATTAGCTCAAACTAATTCTATTAATTAAAAGAAAAAAAGAAACAAGCACCAAAATATCACCACTGAAAACAAAAAAGTTAAATAAAATCCATTGAAAATTTGAAATGAAAAAAAAAAAAGATTTAAAACTTTAATAATTATCGACAAATGGTTGCAACTACTACTCGTGCTAAGCTATAACCATTTGAGAATTATTAGGTCTTATATTTTGCAAATAGCAGTAAGGCCAGCCAGTTATAATAAAAAAATCTTTATTTGATTCAAAAGCCTTATTAGCTCAAACTAATTCGATTACTTAAAAGAAAAAAAGAAACAAGCACCAAAATATCACCACTGAAAATAAAACAGTTAAATAAAATCCATTGAAAATTTGAAAAAAAAAAAGATTTAATACTTTAATAATTATCGACAAATGGTTGCTACTACTACTCGTGCTAAGCTATAACCATTTGAGAATTATTAGGTCTTATATTTTGCAAATAGCAGTAAGGCCAGCCAGTTATAATAATAAAATCTTTATTTGATTCAAAAGCTTATTAGCTCAAACTAATTCTATTAATTAAAAGAAAAAAAGAAACAAGCACCAAAATATCACCACTGAAAACAAAAAAGTTAAATAAAATCCATTGAAAATTTGAAATGAAAAAAAAAAAAAAGATTTAAAACTTTAATAATTATCGACGAATGGTTGCTACTACTACTCGTGCTAAGCTATAACCATTTGAGAATTATTACGTCTTATATTTTGCAAATAGCAGTAAGGCCAGCCAGTTACAATAAAAAAATCTTTATTATTAACAAGCACCAAATTATTAACATTGAAAACATGTTTCTAAAAATATCCAACTAGAAATGACACTGAAAATTTGAAATGAAAAAAAAAAATAAATATGTAATACTTTAATAATCATCGACAAATATTTGCAACTACTGCTGGTGCTAAGCTATAACCATTTGAGAATTATTAGGTCTGATAGTTTGCAAATAGCAGTAAGGCCAGCTAGTTACAATAAAAAAATCTTTATTTGATTCGAAACCTTATTAGCTCAATTTGGTTCTATTAATTAAAAAAAAAAAAAGGAACAAGCCCCAAAATATTAACACTCAAAACATGTTAGTAAAATAAAATCCATTCAAAATTTAAAATAAAAAAAAAAAAAAAGATTTAAAACTTTAATAATTATCGACAAATGGTTGCTACTACTACTCGTGCTAAGCTATAACCATTTGAGAATTATTAGGTCTTATATTTTGCAAATAGCAGTAAGGCCAGCCAGTTACAATAAAAAAATCTTTATTTGATACAAAACCTTCTTAGCTCAAACTAATTCTATTAATTAAAAGAAAAAAAGAAACAAGCACCAAAATATTACCACTGAAAACAATAAAAGTTAAATAAAATCCATTGAAAATTTGAAATGAAAAAAAAAAAGATTTAAAACTTTAATAATTATCGACAAATGATTGCTACTACTACTCGTGCTAAGCTATAACCATTTGAGAATTATTAGGTCTTATATTTTGCAAATAGCAGTAAGGCCAGCCAGTTATAATAAAAAAATCTTTATTTGATTCAAAACCTTATTAGCTCAAACTAATTCTATTAATTAAAAGAAAAAAAGAAACAAGCACCAAAATATCACCACTGAAAATAAAAAAGTTAAATAAAATCCATTGAAAATTTGAAATGAAAAAAAAAAGATTTAAAACTTTAATAATTATCGACAAATGGTTGCTACTACTACTCGTGCTAAGCTATAACCATTTGAGAATTATTAGGTCTTATATTTTGCAAATAGCAGTAAGGCCAGCCAGTTACAATAAAAAAATCTTTATTTGATTCAAAAGCTTATTAGCTCAAACTAATTCTATTAATTAAAAGAAAAAAAGAAACAAGCACCAAAATATCACCACTGAAAACAAAAAAGTTAAATAAAATCCATTGAAAATTTGAAATGAAAAAAAAAAAAAGATTTAAAACTTTAATAATTATCGACAAATGGTTGCTACTACTACTCGTGCTAAGCTATAACCATTTGAGAATTATTAGGTCTTATATTTTGCAAATAGCAGTAAGGCCAGCCAGTTACAATAAAAAAATCTTTATTATTAACAAGCACCAAAATATTAACATTGAAAACATGTTTCTAAAAATATCCAACTAGAAATGACACTGAAAATTTGAAATGAAAAAAAAATAAATATGTAATACTTTAATAATCATCGACAAATGATTGCAACTACTACTCGTGCTAAGCTATAACCATTTGAGAATTATTAGGTCTTATATTTTGCAAATAGCAGTAAGGCCAGCTAGTTACAATAAAAAAATCTTTATTTGATTCGAAACCTTTTAGCTTAATTTGGTTCTATTAATTAAAAAAAAAAAAGGAACAAGCCCCAAAATATTAACACTCAAAACATGTTAGTAAAATAAATCCATTCAAAATTTGAAATGAAAAAAAAAAAAAAGATTTAAAACTTTAATAATTATCGACAAATGGTTGCAACTACTACTCGTGCTAAGCTATAACCATTTGAGAATTATTAGGTCTTATATTTTGCAAATAGCAGTAAGGCCAGCCAGTTACAATAAAAAAATCTTTATTTGATTCAAAACCTTATTAGCTCAAACTAATTCTATTAATTAAAAGAAAAAAGAAACAAGCACCAAAATATCACCACTGAAAACAAAAAAGTTAAATAAAATCCATTGAAAATTTGAAATGAAAAAAAAAAAGATTTAAAACTTTAATAATTATCGACAAATGGTTGCTACTACTACTCGTGCTAAGCTATAACCATTTGAGAATTATTAGGTCTTATATTTTGCAAATAGCAGTAAGGCCAGCCAGTTATAATAAAAAAATCTTTATTTGATTCAAAACCTTATTAGCTCAAACTAATTCTATTAATTAAAAGAAAAAAGAGAAACAAGCACCAAAATATCACCACTGAAAACAAAACAAGTTAAATAAAATCCAATTGAAAATTTGAAAATTTGAAAAAAAAAAAAAAGATTTAAAACTTTAATAATTATCGACAAATGGTTGCTACTACTACTCGTGCTAAGCTATAACCATTTGAGAATTATTACGTCTTATATTTTGCAAATAGCAGTAAGGCCAGCCAGTTACAATAATAAAAATCTTTATTATTACGCACCAAAATATTAATAAATTTAAACAAATGATTCAAAAACTATTAGCTCAAACTAATTCTATTAATTAAAAGAAAAAAAGAAATAAGCACCAAAATATCACCACTGAAATAAAAAAGTTAAATAAAATCCATTGAAAATTTGAAATGAAAAAAAAAAGATTTAAAACTTTAATAATTATCGACGAATGGTTGCAACTACTACTCGTGCTAAGCTATAACCATTTGAGAATTATTAGGTCTTATATTTTGCAAATAGCAGTAAGGCCAGCCAGTTACAATAAAAAAATCTTTATTTGATTCAAAACCTTATTAGCTCAAACTAATTCGATTAATTAAAAGAAAAAAAGAAACAAGCACCAAAATATTACCACTGAAAAAATGCTAGTTAAATAAAATCCAATTAAAAGGACATTGAAAATTTGAAATGAAAAAAAAAAAATTTAATACTTTCATAATTATCGACAAATTATTGCTACTACTACTCGTGCTAAGCTATAACCATTTGAGAATTATTAGGTCTTATATTTTGCAAATAGCAGTAAGGCCAGCCAGTTATAATAAAAAAATCTTTATTTGATTCAAAACCTTATTAGCTCAAACTAATTCTATTAATTAAAAAAAAAAAGAAACAAGCACCAAAATATCACCACTGAAAACAAAAAAGTTAAATAAAATCCATTGAAAATTTGAAATGAAAAAAAAAAAAAAGATTTAAAACTTTAATAATTATCGACGAATGGTTGCTACTACTACTCGTGCTAAGCTATAACCATTTGAGAATTATTAGGTCTTATATTTTGCAAATAGCAGTAAGGCCAGCCAGTTACAATAAAAAAATCTTTATTTGATTCGAAACCTTATTAGCTCAAACTAATTCTATTAATTAAAAGAAAAAAAGAAACAAGCACCAAAATATTACCACTGAAAAAATGTTACTTAAATAAAATCCAACTAGAAATGACATTGAAAATTTGAAATAAAAAAAAAAATTTAATACTTTAATAATCATCGACAAATGATTGCAACTACTACTCGTGCTAAGCTATAACCATTTGAGAATTATTAGGTCTTATATTTTGCAAATAGCAGTAAGGCCAGCCAGTTATAATAATAAAATCTTTATTTGATTCAAAAGCTTATTAGCTCAAACTAATTCTATTAATTAAAAGAAAAAAAGAAACAAGCACCAAAATATCACCACTGAAAACAAAAAAGTTAAATAAAATCCATTGAAAATTTGAAATGAAAAAAAAAAAAAAAGATTTAAAACTTTAATAATTATCGAAGAATGGTTGCCACTACTACTCGTGCTAAGCTATAACCATTTGAGAATTATTAGGTCTCATATTTTGCAAATACCAGTAAGGCCAGCCAGTTACAATAAAAAAATCTTTATTATTAACAAGCACCAAAATATTAACATGTTACTAAAAAAATCCAACTAGAAATGACACTTAAAATTTGAAATGAAAAAAAAATGTAATACTTTAATAATAATCGACAACTGATTGCAACTACTACTCGTTCTAAGCTATAGCCATTTGAGAATTATTAGGTCTTATATTTTGCAAATAGCAGTAAGGCCAGCCAGTTATAATAATAAAATCTTTATTTGATTCAAAAGCTTATTAGCTCAAACTAATTCTATTAATTAAAAGAAACAAGCACCAAAATATCACCACTGAAAACAAAAAAGTTAAATAAAATCCATTGAAAATTTGAAATGAAAAAAAAAAAAAGATTTAAAACTTTAATAATTATCGAAGAATGGTTGCCACTACTACACGTGCTAAGCTATAACCATTTGAGAATTATTAGGTCTTATATTTTGCAAATAGCAGTAAGGCCAGCCAGTTACAATAAAAAAATCTTTATTTGATTCAAAAGCTTATTAGCTCAAACTAATTCTATTAATTAAAAAAAAAAAAGAAACAAGCACCAAAATATCACCACTGAAAACAAAAAAGTTAAATAAAATCCATTCAAAATTTGAAATGAAAAAAAAAAAAAAGAGTTAAAACTTTAATAATTATCGACAAATGGTTGCAACTACTACTCGTGCTAAGCTATAACCATTTGAGAATTATTACGTCTTATATTTTGCAAATACCAGTAAGGCCAGCCAGTTACAATAAAAAAATCTTTTTTATTAAGAAACAAGCACCAAAATATTAACACTGAAAACATGTTACTTAAATAAAATCCAACTAGAAATGACACTAAAAATTTGAAATGAAAAAAAAATGTAATACTTTAATAATCATCGACAAATGATTGCAACTACTACTCGTGCTAAGCTATAACCATTTGAGAATTATTAGGTCTTATATTTTGCAAATAGCAGTAAGGCCAGCCAGTTATAATAATAAAATCTTTATTTGATTCAAAAGCTTATTAGCTCAAACTAATTCTATTAATTAAAAGAAAAAAAGAAACAAGCACCAAAATATCACCACTGAAAACAAAAAAGTTAAATAAAATCCATTGAAAATTTGAAATGAAAAAAAAAAAAAGATTTAAAACTTTAATAATTATCGAAGAATGGTTGCCACTACTACTCGTGCTAAGCTATAACCATTTGAGAATTATTAGGTCTCATATTTTGCAAATACCAGTAAGGCCAGCCAGTTACAATAAAAAAATCTTTATTATTAACAAGCACCAAAATATTAACATGTTACTAAAAAAATCCAACTAGAAATGACACTTAAAATTTGAAATGAAAAAAAAAATGTAATACTTTAATAATAATCGACAACTGATTGCAACTACTACTCGTTCTAAGCTATAGCCATTTGAGAATTATTAGGTCTTATATTTTGCAAATAGCAGTAAGGCCAGCCAGTTATAATAAAAAAATCTTTATTTGATTCAAAAGCTTATTAGCTCAAACTAATTCTATTAATTAAAAGAAAAAAAACAAGCACCAAAATATCACCACTGAAAACAAAAAGTTAAATAAAATCCATTGAAAATTTGAAATGAAAAAAAAAAGATTTAAAACTTTAATAATTATCGACGAATGGTTGCCACTACTACTCGTGCTAAGCTATAACCATTTGAGAATTATTAGGTCTTATATTTTGCAAATACCAGTAAGGCCAGCCAGTTACAATAAAAAAATCTTTATTTGATTCGAACAAGCACCAAAATATTACCACTGAAAAAATGCTAGTTAAATAAAATCCAATTAAAAGGACATTGAAAATTTGAAATAAAAAAAAAAAATTTAATAATTTAATAATTATCGACAAATGATTGCAACTACTACTCGTGCTAAGCTATAACCATTTGAGAATTATTAGGTATTATATTTTGCAAATAGCAGTAAGGCCAGCCAGTTATAATAATAAAATCTTTATTTGATTCAAAACCTTATTAGCTCAAACTAATTCGATTAATTAAAAGAAAAAAAGAAACAATCACCAAAATATCACCACTGAAAACAAAAAAGTTAAATAAAATCCATTGAAAATTTGAAATGAAAAAAAAAAAAAGATTTAAAACTTTAATAATTATCGACGAATGGTTGCTACTACTACTCGTGCTAAGCTATAACCATTTGAGAATTATTAGGTCTTATATTTTGCAAATACCAGTAAGGCCAGCCAGTTACAATAAAAAAATCTTTATTATTAACAAACACCAAAATATTACCACTGAAAAAATGCTTATTAAATAAAATCCAACTAGAAAGGACATTGAAAATTTGAAATGAAAAACAAAAAAGTTTAATAATTTAATAATCATCGACAAATGATTGCAACTACTACTCGTGCTAAGCTATAACCATTTAATTATTAGGTCTTATATTTTGCAAATAGCAGTAAGGCCAGCCAGTTATAATAATAAAATCTTTATTTGATTCAAAAGCTTATTAGCTCAAACTAATTCTATTAATTAAAAGAAAAAAAGAAACAAGCACCAAAATATCACCACTGAAAACAAAAATAGTTAAATAAAATCCAATTAAAAAGACATTGAAAATTTGAAAAAAAAAAAAGATTTAAAACTTTAATAATTATCGACAAATTGTTGCTACTACTACTCGTGCTAAGCTATAACCATTTGAGAATTGTTACGTCTTATATTTTGCAAATAGCAGTAAGGCCAGCCAGTTACAATAAAAAAATCTTTATTTGATTCAAAAGCTTATTAGCTCAAATTAATTCTATTAATTAAAAGAAAAAAAGAAACAAGCACCAAAATATCAACACTGAAAATAAAAAAGTTAAATAAAATCCATTGAAAATTTGAAATGAAAAAAAAAAAAGATTAAAACTTTAATAATCATCGACAAATGATTGCAACTACTACTCGTGCTAAGCTATAACCATTTGAGAATTATTAGGTCTTATATTTTGCAAATAGCAGTAAGGCCAGACAATTATAATAAAAAAGTCTTTATTTGATTCAAAACCTTATTAGCTCAAACTAATTCTATTACTTAAAAGAAAAAAAGAAACAATCACCAAAATATCACCACTGAAAATAAAAAAGTTAAATAAAATCCATTGAAAATTTGAAATGAAAAAAAAAAGAATATCGACGAATGGTTGCTACTACTGCACGTGCTAAGCTAGAACCATTTGAGAATTATTAAGTCTTATATTTTGCAAATAGCAATAAGGCCAGCCAGATTCACAATAAAAAAGTCTTTACTTGATACAAAACCTTCT